>JAWPHD010005822.1:97500-155364 GCA_037043455.1 Cyrtodaria siliqua | reverse complement strand
CCCATTTTGATGGAGATGTCGAGCGCTGTCATTTCTTCATTACTCCCATTTTAATGGAGATATCGAGCGCTGTTATTCCTGGATTACTCCCATTTTGATGGAGATGTCGAGCGCTGTTACTCCTGGATTACTCCCATTTTAATGGAGATATCGAGCGCTGTTATTCATGCATTACTCCCATTTTAATGGAGATGTCGAGCGCAGTCATTCCTGGATTATTCCCATTTTGATGGAGATGTCGAGCGCTGTCATTTCTTCATTACTCCCATTTTAATGGAGATATCGAGCGCTGTTATTCCTGCATTACTCCCATTTTAATAGAGATGTCGAGCGCTGTCATTCCTGCATTACTCCCATTTTGATGGAGATGTCGAGCGCTGTCATTCCTGCATTACTCCCATTTTGATGGAGATGTCGAGCACTGTCATTCCTGCATTACTCACATGTCGAGTGCTGTCATTCCTACATTACTCCCATTTGCATGGAGATGTCGAGTGCTGTCATTCCAACATTACTCCCATTTTAATGGAGATGTCGAGCACTGTAATTTCTGCATTACTCTCACTTTCATGGAGATGTTGAGCGCTGTCATTCCGCATTACTCCCATTTTAATGGAGATGTCGAGCGCTGTCATTCCTACATTACTCCCATTTCCATGGAGATGTCGAGTGCTGTCATTCCTACATTACTCCTATTTTTATGGAGATGTCGAGCGCTGTCATTTTTGCATTTTTCCCATTTTGATGGAGATGTCGAGCGCTGTCATTCCTGCATTACTCCCATTTTAATGGAGATATCGAGCACTGTTATTCCTGCATTACTCCCATTTTAATGGAGATGTCGAGCGCTGTCATTCCTACATTACTCCGATTTGCATGGAGATGTCGAGCACTGTCATTTCTGCATTACTCTCATGTCGAGTGCTGTCATTCCTACATTACTCCCATTTGCATGGAGATGTCGAGTGCTGTCATTCCTACATTACTCCCATTTTCATGGAGATGTCGAGCGCTGTCATTCCGCATTACTCCCATTTTAATGGAAATGTCGAGCGCTGTCATTCCTACATTACTCCCATTTCCATGGAGATGTCGAGTGCTGTCATTCCTACATCACTCCCATTTTTATGGAGATGTCCAGCACTGTAATTTCTGCATTACTCTCCCTTTCATGGAGATGTTGAGCGCTGTCATTCCGCATTACTCCCATTTTAATGTAGATGTCGAGCGCTGTCATTCCTACATTACTCCCATTTCCATGGAGATGTCGAGTGCTGTCATTCCTACATTACTCCTATTTTTATGGAGATGTCAAGCGCTGTCATTTTTGCATTTCTCCCATTTTGATGGAGATGTCGAGCGCTGTCATTCCTGCATTACTCCCATTTTAATGGAGATATCGAGCACTGTTATTCCTGCATTACTCCCATTTTAATGGAGATGTCGAGCGCTGTCATTCCTACATTACTCCGATTTGCATGGAGGTGTCGAGCACTGTCATTTCTGCATTACTCTCATGTCGAGTGCTGTCATTCCTAGATTACTCACATTGTCATGGAGATGTCGAGTGGTCATTTCTGCATTACTCCCATTTTTATGAAGATGTCGAACGCTGTCATTTTTGCATTACTCCCATTTTCATGGTGATGTCGAGCGCTGTCATTTCTGCATTACTTTCATTTTCATGGAGATGTTGAGCACTTTCATTTCTGCATTACTTCCATTTTCATGGAGATGTCGTGTGCTGTTATTTCTGCATTACTCCCATGTTCATATACATGCCACTAACTGTAGCAGTCCAATAGGCACCAATGGATATCTTAGAATCAGCACCAGACCCTAGACAAACCAGCAAACGAATATATATACACGCATCTACCTATTGAAGTCATACTGATCATATTATTTTGCACTTGGGATACAATTTTAATTGTTCTGGTTTTAAATTTTGGAGTTATCATGGTGTTTGGTATTTAAAAATGTTCTTGCAATGAACACAATTAAATAAATGTTTAAAAATAAGGTTCCACGAAACAAATTACACTTGGCTAAATTACTTGTTCAAGTGGTACGTCCTTTGACATAAAACGCAAATTTCACTTTAGTAGTAAGTAACTGGAAATAATAAAATTCTGTATAAAGTCTAAGTTTTGCAATGATGTTTTGGCTAACAGAGTCTTCAGATACAGCAGATCATAATGGAAAAGTTTGTCGTGATGTTCTGTAAATAAAGAAACGGCAAATATGAATTTAAAAGATTGTGGTGATGTTACGGCGTGCAATAAAAAAACAATTGGATTGGTAAAATTTGTCGAAATGTTGTGGCGAACAAAAAAACCTGCAAGTAAGTTTGTGGTGATGTTATAGCGAACGTTCCAAATAAATAAATGTTTCTGGCGAATGTATAGCTTTTTGGCGAGTTTGCGGCAAATTCGCCAAAGATTACCATAATGTTTGCGGCAACATCACCGCTAGTGGCGAACATTGGCGAACAATTAAGAATGTTATGGTGAACAAAATTGTTCGCTGCAAGCTTGCAGTAAACCTCATTTGGTAAGGAGGGGGCTTATGGACCAGGAAATATTTATCTGGGCATTGGGAATGGTGCAAAATGGCATGGGGCAGGTACTGGTTTTGTCGCGACAAACCATGGGACGATACCCTTTTTTTTTTTCGTTTGCTTGCCATGGGACGTACGTTTTTGTTATATAACATTTTTATTTGCACCGGTCCCCCCCCCCCACCCCCCTCCCTCACACACACACACACACACACACACACACACGATAAGTCCCTAAATGTAACGTTCACGATTTAAATGCCCTATACATGCGGGTTTAGTGTCGATTTTTTACGGATTGCTAGAGGTGTACATTACTGGTTCTACCCAGGACAAGTGGGTGGTCTGCCTCCACCACAAAATATCGACCGTCATATATAACCTTACATGTGTTGAAAATGACGTGAAATACCATACTAACAAAACAAACAGACATGCTATTGGCGTTCGTGTTTTCCAACCGTGCATATCTATTTATAGGTTATTAGACTTGTATTGGGGTATATGCACGAATGCTTCCGCGTAACAATATGTCACAACTTTAGGAGTGCAATGTGTATACGCAGAAGAACGAGTGCATATATCCCAATACAAATATAAAGACCGCTTTTTATTGCATACGCATTATTAATTTTTAAAAAAAGAATAATAAGAGCAAAACAATAAGTGTGAACATTTTTTTTTTTATCAAAAACATTTATTTGAAACGAACATACTGTCGTAAAATCATGGGAATTTGTTACAATGAAAAGCAAATACTATAATGTTAATATCACAAGGACATGAACAATCGTGAATGCTCGGCCAATTCCGTCATTCTTCGGGATCCCACCTCGTGTGTATGACGGCGCTTCGGTATATTCAACATTTTGACATTCTGTTAGCCGGAAGGCAACGGCTCAGAAAATAGAGCACTGTTGCTAAGCTGTTGGCAAATAAACAATATGGCCGCTAGCCACACGTGTTGATGTATCATTTGCGTCGAGTGTTTGTTATTTACAATGCAGATGAAGGTTTTATGTAAATAAACTATTGATGGAGCAATCGGCTGAATAACATTGCAACACTTGGATGATAACTTTGATTTTGAGTGCGTTTTTTTTTTGAAACCTGCGTATTACATTCGAGTAATGCTGCGAAGCAGTGTACAAGATGTTGCGAATGAGGTCATGAACTGCGAATTGCACCAATCCCTAACGAGTATGCAAAACAGTAGTTCTAGTACAATGATTTAACAACACGTCAATGTGGGCAAATAGGAACGTTTCCTGTTACATTGAAAGTAAAAGGAGCTTGCAAATGCGTATGCAATAAAAGTGTTTATTGTTTCAGATTTTCAACAGATCAAGTGTTTATCGTGCGAGGTCAATGATAAATGCCAATACGTAGAGGTAACCTTTATCCCAATTGGAAAATATTACGTACTGTTCTGTAAAGGACCGGATGTCCCATCCTACCATATATATTATAGGTGTACCGGAAGTAAATCAAATCCCATTGAGTCCAATGCTATATTGACAAAGCTTTCTAGTTAGCCATTTTTCAAAATGAAATTCAAACTAAGATTCACTTACATGTTCTTAGTCATGAGACCTGCCTCTCTAGAAAACTGCTGAGAATAGTAGGGGTCATGTGGCATATAAGAAAATAAAATTCTGATCTTTGTTGATACCGTGAACAAACTGCATTCATTCGGCACCTCTTAAATGTGTTCTACTTTCACTTTCAAAACTGTCAAGTTGATAAATAAAATCATCATACAACTATGCAAATGGTTTTAAGCTATCACAAACATGTCAATAAAGTCATTTCAGCCAGAAAAACAGGCCTTAAATACTCAAAAATGCCTTTTATCACAAAATAATGTAGGGATTATATATTTGGGAACTCCTTTCGACTACACCAGGCATGAATACCATAGTGATTTACTTACGGTACACCTACATACTGGGCTGTAAAGGACCGGATGTCCCACCCAACCATCTATATTACGTACTGGACTGTAAAGGACCGGATGTCCCATCCTACCATCTATATTACGTACTGGGCTGTAAAGGACCGGATGTCCCACCCAACCATATATATTACGTACTGGGCTGTAAAGGACCGGATGTCCCATCCTAACATCTATATTACGTACTGGGCTGTAAATGTCCGGATGTCCCATCCTACCATCTATATTACGTACTGGGCTGTAAAGGACCGGATGTCCCACCCTACCATCTATATTACGTACTGGGCTGTAAAGGACCGGATGTCCCACCCTATCATCTATATTACGTACTGGACTGTAAAGGACCGGGTGTCCCACCCTACCATCTATATTACGTACTGGACTGTAAAGGACCGGGTGTCCCACCCTACCATCTATATTACGTACTGGACTGTAAAGGACCGGATGTCCCATCTCACCATCTATATTACGTACTGGGCTGTAAAGGACCGGATGTCCCATCCTACCATCTATATTACGTACTGGACTGTAAAGGACCGGATGTCCCATCCTACCATCTATATTACGTACTGGGCTGTAAAGGACCGGATGTCCCACCCTACCATCTATATTACGTACTGGACTGTAAAGGACCGGATGTCCCATCCTACCATCTATATTACGTACTGGGCTGTAAAGGACCGGATGTCCCACCCAACCATATATATTACGTACTGGGCTGTAAAGGACCGGATGTCCCATCCTAACATCTATATTACGTACTGGGCTGTAAAGGTCCGGATGTCCCATCCTACCATCTATATTACGTACTGGGCTGTAAAGGACCGGATGTCCCACCCTACCATCTTTATTACGTACTGGGCTGTAAAGGACCGGATGTCCCACCCTACCATCTATATTACGTACTGGACTGTAAAGGACCGGGTGTCCCACCCTACCATCTATATTACGTACTGGGCTGTAAAGGACCGGGTGTCCCACCCTACCATCTATATTACGTACTGGACTGTAAAGGACCGGATGTCCCATCTCACCATCTATATTACGTACTGGGCTGTAAAGGACCGGATGTCCCATCCTACCATCTATATTACGTACTGGACTGTAAAGGACCGGATGTCCCATCCTACCATCTATATTACGTACTGGGCTGTAAAGGACCGGATGTCCCATCCTTACATCTATATTACGTACTGGGCTGTAAAGGACCAGATGTCCCATCCTACCATCTATATTACGTACTGGACTGTAAAGGACCGGATGTCCCACCCTACCATCTATATTACGTACTGGGCTGTAAAGGACCGGATGTCCCACCCTACTATCTATATTACCTACTGGGCTGTAAAGGACCGGATGTCCCATCCTACAATATATATTACGTACTGGGCTGTAAAAGTCTGGATGTCCCACCCTGCCATCTATAGTACGTACTGGGCTGTAAAGGACCGGATGTCCCATCCTACCATCTATAGTACGTACTGGGCTGTAAAGGACCGGATGTCCCATCCTACCATCTATATAACGTACTGGGCTGTAAAGGACCGGATGTCCCATCCTACCATCTATATTACGTACTGGGCTGTAAAGGACCGGATGTCCCACTCTACTATCTATATTACCTACTGGGCTGTAAAGGACCGGATGTCCCATCCTACCATCTATATTACGTACTGGACTGTAAAGGATCGGATGTCCCACCCTACCATCTATATTACGTACTGGGCTGTAAAGGACCGGATGTCCCACCCTACTATCAATATTACCTACTGGGCTGTAAAGGACCGGATGTCCCATCCTACCATCTATATTACGTACTGGACTGTAAAGGACCAGATGTCCCACCCTACCATCTATATTACGTACTGGGCTGTAAAGGACCGGATGTCCCACCCTACTATCTATATTACCTACTGGGCTGTAAAGGACCGGATGTCCCACCCTACCATCTATATTACGTACTGGACTGTAAAGGACCGGATGTCCCATCCTACCATCTATATAACGTACTGGGCTGTAAAGGACCGGATGTCCCATCCTACCATCTATATTACGTACTGGGCTGTAAAGGATCGGATGTCCCACCCTACCATCTATATTACGTACTAGGCTGTAAAGGACCGGATGTCCCATCCTACCATCTATATTACGTACTGGGCTGTAAAGGACCGAATGTCTCACACTACCATCTATATTACGTACTGGGCTGTAAAGGACCGGATGTCCCATCCTACCATCTATATTATGTACTGGGCTGTAAAGGACCCGATGTCCCACCCTACCATCTATATTACGTACAGGGCTGTAAATGACCGGATGTCCCATCCTACCATCTATATTACGTACTGGGCTGTAAAGGACCGGATGTCCCATCCTTACATCTATATTACGTACTGGGCTGTAAAGGACCGGATGTCCCATCCTACCATCTATATTACGTACTGGGCTGTAAAGGACCGGATGTCCCATCCTACCATCTATATTACGTACTGGGCTGTAAAGGACCGGATGTCCCATCCTACCATCTATATTACGTACTGGGCTGTAAAGGACCGGATGTCCCATCCTACCGTCTATATTACGTACTGGGCTGTAAAGGACCGAATGTCCCATCCTACCGTCTATATTACGTATTGGGCTGTAAAGGACCGGATGTCCCATCCTACCGTCTATATTACGTACTGGGCTGTAAAGGACCGGATGTCCCACCCTACCATCTATATCACGTACTGGACTGTAAAGGACCGGATGTCCCACCCTACCATCTATATCACGTACTGGACTGTAAATGACCGGATGTCCCACCCTCCCATCTATATTACGTACTGGGCTGTAAAGGACCGGATGTCCCATCCTACCATCTATATTACGAACTGGGCTGTAAAGGACCGGATGTCCCACCCTACCATCTATATTACGTACTGGGCTGTAAAGGACCGGATGTCCCACCCTACCATCTATATTACGTACTGGGCTGTAAAGGACCGGATGTCTCACCGTAACATCTATATTACATACTGGGCTGTAAAGGACCGGATGTCCCATCCTACCATCTAAATAACGTACTGGGCTGTAAAGGACGGATGTCCCATCCTACCATCTATATTACTTACTGGGCTGTAAAGGACCGGATGTCCCATCGTAACATCTATATTACTTACTGGGCTGTGAAGGACTGGATGTCCTACCCTACCATCTATATAACGTACTGGGCTGTAAAGGACCGGATGTCCCATCCTACCATCTATATTACGTACTGGCCTGTAAAGGACCGGATGTCCCATCCTACCATCTATATTACGTACTGGACTGTAAAGGACCGGATGTCCCATCCTACCATCTATATTACGTACTGGACTGTAAAGGACCGGATGTCCCATCCTACCATCTATATTACGAACTGGGCTGTAAAGGACCGGATGTCCCACCCTACCATCTATATTACGAACTGGGCTGTAAAGGACCGGATGTCCCATCCTACCATCTATATTACGTACTGGACTGTAAAGGACCGGATGTCCCATCCTACCATCTATATTACGAACTGGGCTGTAAAGGACCGGATGTCCCACCCTACCATCTATATTACGAACTTGGCTGTAAAGGACCGGATGTCCCACCCTATTACGTACTGAGCTGTAAAGGACCGGATGTCCCACCCTACCATCTATATAACGTACTGGGCTGTAAAGGACCGGATGTCTCACCGTAACATCTATATTACATACTGGGCTGTAAAGAACCGGATGTCCCATCCTACCATCTATATAACGTACTGGGCTGTAAAGGACCGGATGTCCCATCCTACCATCTATATTACTTACTGGGCTGTAAAGGACCGGATGTCCCATCCTACCATCTATATTACTTTCTGGGATGTGAAGGACCGGATGTCCTACCCTACCATCTATATTACGTACTGGGCTGTAAAGGACCGGATGTCCCATCCTACCATCTATATTACGTACTGGGCTGTAGAGGACCGGATGTCCCATCCTACCATCTATATTACGAACTGGGCTGTAAAGGACCGGATGTCCCATCCTACCATCTATATTACGTACTGGGCTGTAAAGGACCGGATGTCCCATCCTACCATCTATATTACGTACTGGGTTGTAAAGGACCGGATGTCCCACCCTACCATCTATATTACGTACTGGGCTGTAAAGGACCGGATGTCCCATCCTACCATCTATATTACGTACTGGGCTGTAAAGGACCGGATGTCCCATCCTACCATCTATATTCAGTCGAACATGGCTCAAATAAGTGCTGAACAACTCAGTATTCGTGTATTAGATAACACGCTGAAAAGTTAATTTCCACCTATATATCGCAGTAAACCGCTTGTCAACTACAGGTTTATATTAAAGACGTGATGGACGTGTTGTCTATTACCTTCTGAAAGGACCTCATATTCACCGTGGCATATTGTTCTCCGTATATTACGGATTAGTGCTGAATTATGTTAGTTTGTCCGAACGAACGCGAACGGTCAAAAATAAACAGCCCCTCTCCAAAATCAATTCGGTTGACCAATTGTTTTAGAAAGCAATTGTATGCACAAAGTTAAGATTTTCGGGTTTGTCGGGTTTGGACAGACTAATAGTTTTAAGTGTGGACTGATGGTTACAAATATTGTACAGCTGCGTGATTTTTGTTTTTTATTAGTGCTTTTTTTATCTCGATACAAATGGACTTTCATTGTATGTTTAAAGGAATAGCAACACTGGAAAACAACGAATCACTTGAAGGAATGATGCTGCCAGTCCAGAAATATTTTCAAATACCATTAGAGGAAGGCTCTAGCGAATATAAGTAGACTTTATAGTTCAGCCGTATGTTGAACAACAATAGTTTTATATATTATGTTGGCAGTACCACTACATACTTGTAGAGTTTGACAAGTATATTGAACACAAGTTAAACCTGGTTTAAACCTCCAGCGGCCTTTATTGCCACTGACCGTTACAAGGCGATATATCTATTGTCAACCCTTGTATGTTTGTGATATCATATCTGGCCTTTAATTAATATTTGTTGTTGTTGTTTATATCTGTGCGTGGTTTTGGTTGACTGTGGTCCTTGAATGCTGCATTTTCTGTCCGATGTTTATACCTACTTCTGAATTGAACCGGAAAAGCTTTTTCTTCAGAATGGTCACCACATTCAAGTAGCCGCCATATACTGATTTATATTATTAATTAATATATGTTTTATTTACCACATACGCATGAATATTTCCACATTGTTATACTTTTAAAAATCACAATTGTATTCTGATTATATGTAACAATGTACCATAAAAATAAACACTGACACATTTAAGTAAATATTCTTTGTTTTAAATTTCGTTGTTTGCCAGCAATCATGCTAGTATGGCTGACTAAAGTACGAAGACAGATTGATTGTACAATTTAAAAATTATAATCATGAACATTTGTTTATTTACCACCTATTACAGATATGTGGGGGAAACTTCTGCTTCTGCCAATTTTAAAGAAAGACGAAATAATAACGTACAATGTTTTATTTAGAGTGTGAGTGTATTTATTGCAAATAAACTGTTTGTAAAAGACTTCTAGCAACATAATATTCGGTTAATATATGTTTTATATACAAAGCTTATTACTTTTTGTTTTAATTTTAAAGTCAATAAATGGACACAAAACAGTTTTAAAAATCAGACATTCAACTCTTTATTTATTAATTCAGTGTCATTGTGAATATGACTTTAAATATGTTTGCATATGAATCTGTATTTAAATCAAATATAATACAAGTTAGATATTATGTTATTTGCTTCGTTATACTACCATATATGTAATACATTATTTGTGAAATATGGTCATTAGTCAGTAATAAGCAACTTAAACTATGTAAATAATGATAAGTAATGCTTGGAAAATGTGCAAATTATGCAGAAATACTAATAGGACACCGTGATTTAAAACAAATACACAAATGTCGTTTGTCATTTTAACATGTATTTTATTATTTTCTATATATATATATTCATAGATATTGGGGTCCAGATACGCAAATGGTGACCGAGGAGTTTAATATCGGATGGGAACATTACCTCTCCAGCACACATAGTATCATTATAGCGTTTGTGGGCGGCCGGGGTACAAGTGGCCGGGGAAATAAATGGCTTCACGCAAACTATAAGAGACTAGGAACTCTTGAAGTAGACGATACAAGTGAGTTAAACCCTTTTCGTTTGTGAGTTTATTGAAAACATATGTAAGTATATAAATATATCAATATTACAACAATAAAGCATATTCGTGATATATTATTGGACTGGGCTGAATGCCTGTAAACAATTCATATGATATAATCCTCGCTCAAATGAATTATTACGTTTAATCGAGTCAAACGCGTTTCCCCGATATCACGTTGTATTAACACCTTAAAATACAACACATATATATACATCGTTTATCTATGTATAATTTTACATTTTGTAAATCGTAAAGTTAATCTAAAATATGTATTCGCTTTTCTCTATTTACTGTTTGCTTGTATAATTTAGAAATAAAAAGTGTTTCGTTTTTACAAAACAAATTCTGGAGTAACAGTAAAGACGTATGTGTGATAGTAATTACATCAAGATTTGCTCTTTCAGATTTGTTAACCAATTGCCTTACGTCCATGAACGAACAGGTTATAATAGCGTAAATGAGTCTCCATTGCCCTTCCATAGTAAAGTTAGAATGTTGAGATCCTGTTAAAAACCTCAAACCTCGTTAGAATTCTGGGAAACTTACAGTGGCGTTGCTTGTGCAGTGTGGTGACAGTAAAACGTCTCCCCGCCGCGCTTGCAATCAGTACTGTTATTCATTTGATCTTTGGAGATCGCTGAGCCCGATACTTATATTCAATTATCGGTGGTACTTTTTCATTTCTTTTTGTTTTCTTACTTAATTTTTGATTCAGTGGTTCCACTACTCCGGGCGATTTAAGGCTCTGGGTATTGTTTAACCACTTATAGGTATGTTGTCTGCTTTTTAATTTAGTCTTTTGACTGTTACTTGTGATATGCAGGCTTCATAACCGCTGCTCCCAACTAAATTCCATTATGTTTATTTCGCTCTTCGGGGCATTTAATTTTATTAGATACTGGGACCATACGCCGTACATGGGGATGCGATAAACTCCATGTCCACCGCCATATGCATGCCATCTTCGGGATGGTTAAAATGTTGTGCTATTGATTTTATTAATATTGAGTTCTGCTCAACCCGGGGCTAGAGGGCGTGAGCGGTAGCTAGCATATTTCACTACCGCTCATGAACAGTCTCAATCAAACCGAGACTGCAATATTTCGTATGTGTCGTTTTCGGCCGTTTCCAAAGGTCCATTATCATACTCTTTTTACTTTATCATGCAAATAAACATGTCTGCTATTAAACATCAACAAGGAAATATGGGGTTTAATACCTTCTAAGAAACATTTCTTCAGTTGTATACTAACACCGGGTCAAAGGTCAACACTAATTTTACCCATTGCAATGTCATACTCTGTCTACTTTCACTTCTCAAATGTATATCAAAAACTGTCAAAAACATGATGAGCTGCATTTTCAAATATCAACAACATGTCCAGAATGCAGTTACAGCCAAAAAATAACAGGAAACTGCACTAAAATAAGTTTTTAAAGAAAAAAAGATTAGCACTCTTTAATACAGAACTACTTTCGATGCACATCCTGTTGATTTAGTGTAATTAGACCAACATGTATATGGGGATTGGTAAGTAAGGATATGTCGTCATGTCTACTATAAGATACTTTATACATTGTGCTTTAACTGTACAGTCATTTGATCAATCAGAAAGTCTCGTAAATAACACACTTAACAAAGATATTACGGACACGGTTGTGCCGGCATGTCTGCTAGATGAAGTCACTTTTCTTAACATGCATATGACCAATCAGCAAGTAAATGAAATACAAAACAAACTATTTACACTTTACGAATTTTTTTCTTTAATATAATGATAACAATCTATCAATATATATTATTGTAATTCACTTCTATACATCATTTTATACCATGATATAAACTGTAAGTGATGTAATCCAATGAGAGATATAAAAAGAGTTACAACTTAATAAACATTGCTTGAAACTATTATAGTTAGAAATAATGGATATAATCAAATTACATTTTTGCAAGCACAATGCAAACCGTTGCGGCACTATGACAATGTATGCAACTGTATTTATCAAGTCCATATGAAATCGATCTTAATTACGTCTGCATAAGAACATAAGTACAAATGAAGACACACACAAATTTCAAAAATTGCATTTCTTTTTATATTTATAACAAAACTGACATGCAAAAAATAAATTTATATATATATTGTCCGTTCAATATTAAACAGTTACTCACAGTAAGACCTCTATGTTTTATTTTCGTCCATTGCAGTCTTACGGTGGGTTTTTATCGTCATCCGTATTGGCCCGAAGCACGGATGAGTTTAAGTAATAGATAGAGTCTAGTCTCAGCGAGTTGGCTTATTTAAACACCGATATTTTAGCCCATCGAGGTGTTTAAATAACCAACGAGCTGAGACAGACTCTATATTTTTTGTAGCATGGTGTACTTAGTAACACTGTGACGTCATAGCGACCGTACTCTAAATTCCAATATCCGGTAGTTGTAGTACGGCATAGCCACGCCCCTTTAGTTACCATAAATTAAACGATTTAATGCTCTTCATTCCTCAAAGGAAATGTCACCGACCATGCTACAATACATTATTAACGTTTAAAGTGTTCTTCTCGTGAAGTATAAACACTCGGACATAAAGAACACTCGAAAATAAAGGAACTGTTTCAGGCTCTTTTTTTATTGAGCCTCTTCATGGTTCAATAATTTATCTATTTTCAAAAAAAAAAATCAATGCGATACCTCCGACAAGCAACAGCACGTGCAACTTTATTATAATCAAACATGTCGTCAGTATACTCCGACATCAAAAATACGGCGGAGATATCTAAGTACTACTGACTACATGTAAGTACATGTCAATTATAAATACGACAATACTCACATTATGCTGATTACATTCAGATTCCGTGTATACGGAGAGGTATATGGGCCTTCCCACAGCCAATGACAACCTCGGAGCATATAACGTAAGTGATTAGTTACAACAACAGCTTAGCAAGTGTGTTCATGAAAATTCAAAGACTACAGCATGTGAGTATGCTTAATCCTTCTACTAGCAGTTATTGACCATATTCGACTGTTGCATTCGCTTTTGATCATACTGGCCATATATGTGGCATTTGCACTAGTTCGTCCGCTGATTCACTGGTGGAATCACTCGTAAGACAGACCACACTCGTAAAACTGTATCCGAATGTTTACCAAACTGGTAGGTTTCTGTGCTTAACGCATATAAGCAGGCACTGGTAACCGCATCGTGTGTGGAGTCCGTGGGCTGGTAACATTGCTTTACGCCAAAATTAAATAAATATACAAATCTAAACACTTACCGGGATTTCGGAAAGACCTACAGAACAATCATTTTAAACAAGCGCATTACGGATTATTCCGCCGGCGAATTAACGGAATAAGTAGTGCATCCGCTAAAACTATGACCAGTGTGATATTATATTTACAGAGTGGCGAACAATCACATATAAGTATACCACCATGTACATCAATATAATATATGCGATAAATCTGTATATAGTGAACACAAAAGTAGATATAAAAATCGAACAGGAAAAGTAGCATTCAAAGACGACAGTCAAGGACAAACACACACACACATAAACACAGAACAACTTTAAAGATGAATAAAAGGCAAGATAAGACATCACAAACACACAATGGTTGACGATAGGCCTACCGCCTTGGACCGGTCAGTGGCAAAACAGCCGCTGTTGGTTTAAACCAGCTTCTAGAGATTGTATATAGTGGACACAAGCCATAATATTATGTAAATAAAAGAAACTGCAACAGACAATACTACACTACCGCCTGTTAATTGTGTAACACAACAATGACAATTATAAAGTTACTATCTTCAGAACTGTAATACGTTCGTCATCTTGACCTACCTTTTGGTATTATATTCAAATTTAGTTCACCTTCATTATGTTCGGCGGTTATATCTGTATAACAAACTCGTTTTCCTCTTTTTCAGATAATGTACATTTCCAGAACACAGCTCAATTAATGAAAGCGTTAACTGAAGAGGATTTTAAAACATAGCTAAGTCGTTATGTGATTTACATATAGTGTCTGTACCAACCGTCAGGGTGGAGTGCGTGATGCATACGTAGACTGTCGGAGTCCAGATCGAGAGGTCGTCGGTTCGATTCTTGCCCTGGACATGTTACTTGTCATTGAGCAAGACAATTAATCCACATTGCTTAGTACCGATTCTACACAGGAAGCCATCATAATTGATTAATAATATGCAAGAACACACGACAACAAATTTGGTTGTTGAAGCCCTGCGTCTTGTTAGCTTTTCTATATAACTTTGACTTTTGCAAACCGTAATTTATTACTTACTCAACATTTAGAAAATTGTTTTGGCATATAATTATCTCATGTTTGATTATAATGCATCAATGTTAGTCACTAGAATCTTGAAGATTTTTTTTAAATTTGTTGATTGATATGGTGTCTGTTCTGTTTGTTTTCGAAAACCCTTTCCCTTGGGTTCAAGCTAACCAGTAGGCCTTATTGCCTACTGACCGTTCCAAGTCGGTAAACCTGTCTTCACCACCCTTTCTGTTGTTTTTTGTCTCTTTCATTGTATTTTCAAGTCCTTGTTTGCAGTACAGTGCGTACCTACGATGCCATTGCGTTCGGACGCTGTGGTTTCTATACGCTGTGGTTTCTATAGGACCCTATATCTCATTTTTACAAATATTATATATACATGTGTTTAGTTTAAATGACACATATGATAACTGATAGTCTTGTTAAAGGGACACACGGAAATATTGCTGTGTTTAAAAACTCACGGCGACCCATTAGTTTTCTACATAATTTCAGGCCTGCCAAATCTCCGGATTCTCCGGATTTTTCAGCCGTTCTCCGGATCTCCGTATTTAAGTGTAACATCTCCGGATTTTTCATCAAAACAAAATGTTCTTGATTTAACAGCTATATTTTCAGTTTATCAGCTATTTCCTGGTCCTGTTACGCTCCCTAGTCAGAGGAGTATTTACAAGTGCCAAATCAGTGTAATGCACTAACTGAATATACAATTAACACCTAAGGACATAATTAATTCCTTCAGTGACATACCGACATGTGCAATAACAGCAATATATAACACTATAACAATTGCTACTGTGTACGATGATTATATTTTGTATATTGAGTTATGAAAACTTTGTATTTGCATTAAAAACGCGTCTGTTTAGAAAAGTAAGCGCATTTTTATAAAAAAAAAGAAAAAAGAAGAAATAAAAAAAAATGTGGTAGAAATTAAAGTCTTTCTAATCGAATTACTATGCTAATTTATTATTTTCTATAACTATCAACCGATGCATCAATTTGCATTGCATAAATAATTTAAAATTGTGCTTTAAACAAAATAATGAGAAAATCAAGTCACGTGCTCCAAATTTTCATTTAAAAATGTTCTTCATGCGCTTTAAATTTTAAATTTTAAAAATCTCAGGATTTTGAGTTAAACAGTTTTGGCAGGCCTGTAATTTGCATATTTGCTATCATTAATATTAATTATTAGAACAGTGAAAAGCAATTGTTTTATATGTTACAAACTATTGATTATATTGCACCAATAATACATTTAAATATTCGGTAAAATAACGAAGACTTTTTTGCAATCTGAAAGTTTTATTTAATTATGTGCAAGCAGTTTTAAAGTCATATTGATAAAGGATTAATAAATCGAGGTGATAATTTTCATGCTAATATAAAACTCAAGATTGCCGTGTTTCCCTCTAAGTATAACCTATATTGTAATCGGTGTACCATATCCAAGTATAACCTATATTGTAATCGGTGTATCATATCCAAGTATAACCTATATTGTAATCGGTGTACCATATCCTATATTGTAATCGGTGTACCATATCCTATATTGTAATCGGTGTACCATAACCTATATTGTAATCGGTGTACCATATCCAAGTATAACCTATATTTTAATCGGTGTACCATAACCTATATTGTAATCGGTGTACCATATCCTATATTGTAATCGGTGTACCATATCCTATATTGTAATCGGTGTACCATATCCTATTAAATGCTTAACGTTACTGCCTACATATTATTAGGAAAAATATCAAATGTATAAGAATAACTCACTTGCCCGAAGTAAGTGCTATTTTATATTAAATTTGATTTACAGATCTACACTGACGAAACACATTTTCTAAACAGTGGAAATACAAAGAACCACCTATACAACACGATGGAGGATTTTATGTTACTATGTTTTGGCAAACCATCGAACTTAGATGCTGTCATAAGCGTTGACGTTTCGGAAAAAGACGACGAGGAGATGGAAGGAGAATAAACATTAAAATATATTCGACTCTGGTTTTTATCTAACCCAGATATTACACATTCCGTACGCGATATTAGTATGAAATGAAAACTTCGTAAACGGATGTTCCAACAACGTGCATTCCTGAACCTACAATACGTCCAGTATGTGTTACAAACTAATTATTGCGACAGTATGGTTTTCATTCGAACGGAAAAGGCGACTTGCTTCAAAATTGAAGGAGTTCAAATGGCCTATATCGTTTGCTTCTTCGAACCATGAGCCCGAGGAATGACGGGATTAGCCGAGTTAGCACGATTGGCCCTACACATTCGACTCACTCAACCACGTGCCGGTTTTCCCAATGTCCAATGATCAAGGCGGGTTATTGACGCAAACAGTGACACACGTTGAATTGAATTGAATTGGGGTTTTAAGGCGCACCAACACATGAAAAGGTTATATGGCGCCTAAAAGGCATGAACATGCCAGGCTCATCTTCCATGTACATCGAGATAAAATATGGAAAATGGGCCTAGAACCTTCTCACCCTGAACTGCAGAGTTGCTGCAAATTCTATCGTAGAAACTCCATTTACGCTGGAGCCACGTTATTGTTTTTCTGCCACTGCTCTTTTGATGCGAGCGAGATAGCACCTGAAACAATGCAGGGATCATGATGAAGACCTTTAATGAACATGAACACAGTGTCTTGTAATACAAACGTAAAGTATAATTTTCTGTGAACACGTGCGTACATTTTAATGCAATTCCAATACAGTGTTGCGAAAGGTGGAACACGTGCTTTTGGCGCTAACAGGTGTTTACTGTATTGTTCGGCAATTTAAGTAGTGTTATGTGCGGGGATACACGGGCATACATGGTTATGATTCAGGTGTGAACAGTGGTATGTACCAGAATACAGGGCGTGCATTGTAATGCACAGTGAATCCGGCGTCAACAGTGATGTGTAGCCGAATACAATTGCGTGCATTGCAATGCACGGTGAATCCGATGTGAACAGTGGTATGTACCCGAATATAAGTGCGTACACGTGCGTAAGCATGTTCCATATTGGTACTAATGCAAACGACTAGTATCATAACTTATAAACCGTGAAAATGGTTCATCAGGCCATGGAAAGCAGGTCCTAAGTTTTTGTAAACTAAGACGTGTGTAGTGTTTATTTAAAATGAGCTTACACTCCCTACACCGAGTCACATGCGTATGTATGTCTTGAGCGACTGGTTATATGTAGAAAGGGCTATAATATGGTTACATCTGTGTGAAATGAATCATTGTGTAGTAGGTGAATGGCAACATCGGTGTTGTTTTAATTAGTATTAAACACGTTATAAATGTGTTGTTGCATGAGTGGGTGATTCTCTTTGAACACTTAGCTGTGCACCCTTAAAGCGTGCAACCTTGATGTCTTATTCTGGTATCAACGGCTGTGTTATTCTGGTATCAAGTCTGTGTTATTCTGGTATCAATGTCTGTGTTATACTGGTATATTCCGATATATTCCGGTATCAATGGCTGCGTTATTCTGCTACCCATGGCTGCGTTATTCTGATATCAATGTATGTGTTATTCTGGTAACAATGGCTGTGTTATTCTGGTATCAATGTCTGTGTTATTCCGGTATCAATGTCTGCGTTATTCCGGTATCAATGTCTCTGTTATTCCGGTATCAATGTCTGTGTTATTCTGGTATCAATGTCTGTGTTATTCTTTATCTATACCAAGAGTAAATGATGGAAAAGGGATGTTAAGCCAAATGGTCGGCCGGCTGCACATGTGTACATGTTCAATGGTAAATAAATGCTGTAATACCAGTCTGTACCACTGTTCAGTTTGGGACAGTGATCAGATTTTTACCAATATGTTACCAATATATTAACAATATGTTACCAATATGTGTTACCAATATGTTACTTGTATGTTTTCGATATGTTACCAATATGTTACTAATATGTAACTGATATGTTACAGATATGTTACCGATATGTTATCAATATTTTACCAATATGTGTTACCAATATGTTACTTATATGTTTTCGATATGTTACCAGTATGTTACTAATATGTAACTGATATGTTACAGATATGTTACCGATATGTTATCAATATTTTACCAATATGTTACCAATATGTTTCTGTCACGTTACCAAAATGTTACCGATATGTTACCAATAGTATACCGACATGTTCCCAATAGATTACCAATATGTTACCAATATGTAACTAATGTATTTAATGCAACATACTAACATCAGTTAAAAAGGTGCGCGGCATATACATATTTACAATACACCAGAAGCTGTGTGTATTATTACATTCACACAAAGCAGTTATTTTTTAACTTGATATACATAATCATCCCTGTTTGTAGTGTATATGGATAACAGCAATACTATTTATGGAGATGTTTCGTATTTATTCTTAAAGTTGCTATTTTCTTAACCTACTGATGACAAGGTATACTGAAACAAAGTTCTAACGCACCACCTTTTTTTCGAATATTATTTTATTCGTTTAATTTTTGCTTCTTTTCCATACTGATACAGCAATTTGATTTTTTTTTAAATTACAGTCGTTATTGACAAGATATATGTCTCGTTCAGAATGAAATTTGTTTTGATTTATTGATTGTTATTATTGAGATATTAAAGGAATTGTCTACGGGTGCGTTAGCTGTTTGGTTCAGTCAACGGTTTTTAAAATTCAAACTATATAGACATAATATAAACCGCTTCAATCAGCCAGGCCAAACACCAAAAACAGTTACCAATTCATAATTCATTTTACGCATATTCAGTCGCGGGTATTTTAAAAACCGTTGAATTAACCTATACTTTTAATTGGCATATAGGCCTATATATTAGTATATGACCTGAACACCTGGATAGAGTTTAGATAAACGGTTTTGTAGTGTAATTTTGCCATTATTTGGCGGGTTGGTTTCTTTAAAGATACTATAGCTTTATATAGGGCATGTGGGCGTTTACCTAAAGCAAATGGGAGGGTTTTTTTGCTTGGTTTACTACCAAATTCAATATTATTTATATCGTTTGAACGGAGTGAATGACATAAATTATTTTCTCTCATTGGGTAAGCAAAGCTATATAAACGCCTCGTCTGCTTGTATTTCATACATGCGCAGATGTAATGGTCAGTTCACGTGATGTGTCACGTGGTGTTTGACCTCTGGTCATTCAAGTTTTGGACGACGGCGGGCGTTAGTTAAATTTGGGCGGTTTTTGATAATGGCGGGCATTGACTACGGAGCCCCGCAGGTGACATGTAGAAAAAATAATTTAAAGCGTTCGCACGCTGTACTACAGCGTTCGCACGCTCTAGCTACAGCGAGCGAACGCCGTAGTAGAGCGTTCGCACGCTGTAGTAGAGCGTTCGCACGCTGTAGCTAGAGCGTTCGCACGCTGTAGTACAGCGTTCGCACGCTGTAGTAGAGCGTTCGCACGCTGTAGCTAGAGCGTTCTCACGCTGTAGCAGAGCGTTCGCACGCTGTAGCAAGAGCGTTCGCGCGCTCTAGTAGCCGTAAACTGATAATGGCATTGTGTTGAAATGCAAGAACACTCAATATGTCTTTATAAGACAAACCTATATTGAAATATAATTCAATAAGTTCTTTCATGTCCACCATGATATATTAACTTAACATAACAGTATAACTGCACTTGTATCTACGTCGGCCCATTTGACTAACTGTTATTTCAAATGAATTCCGAATTCCGAATTATGTAAATCTTTTAAATATTGGGTATTGTACATTGGAAACCCCAGGGGTCGTGGGTTCAAATCTCACAGGAGGCATATTTTGTTCTTTTTATGCCTCCCGAATATAGTAGTCACACTGTCAGTCAATCCATCCGTCCGTCCGTCCGTCAGTGCGTTTGTCCGTACTATCTTGTCTTGTATTTGAGACTTATACCTTCAAAAAAACATTAAACTGTACTCAAGGGCTGACGCGTCGCCATCGCCCCCACCGCCGATGCCGGAAAAGTGATTTAAAGGAAAACATTTCACGACGTACGGACGGACACTGGTCACCCTTTGTATCTCACTCCCAATAATCAACGGCGGGGGCATAATAATTATCAATTTCCTAATATAGTAATTATAATAGTTAACCAGACAGAATAAACACCAAAACTGGAGCGTCGAATTAAGAGTACTCATAATTCATTTTACGATTATTTTAAGAACCCTTGAATGATCTATACTTTTAATCGGCAAATATACCTCAATATGTGACCTGAACACCTGGATAGTTTTGGTAAACGGTTTTGTAGTGTACTTTTGCCGTTATTGGCGGGATAGTTTCTTTAATACCATGATCTTTGTAATTGTGTCACTATCTTTCTGTCGCACACTCTACTACGGCGTGCGAACGCTCTAGCTACAGCGTGCGAACGCTCTACTAGATCGGGCGAACGCTCTAGCTACAGCGTGCGAACGCTCTACTAGAGCGTGCGAACGCTCTACTACAGCGTGCGAACGCTCTAGCTACAGCTTGCGAACGCTCTACTAAAGCGTGTGAACGCTCTACTACAGCGTGCGAACTCTCTACTACAGCGTTCGCACGCTGTAGCTAGAGCGTTCGCACGCTGTACTACAGCGTTCGCACGCTCTACTAGAGCGAACGCTGTAGTAGAGCGTGCGAACGCTTTAAATTATTTTTTCTGCATGTCACCTGCGGGGCTCCGTAATTGACAACAAATTAGATGAAATTGATTATTTATATTGTATCGGCAAACAGTGGTATAAGTTCATAAAGAATAGTATGATATTCGTGCAGCGGGGTAGTGAAATCAGCCAGCGTTCAGTGTTGGTATGTGAATGTGACGAGACAAACGTGCTTACATGATAACGCACGTGGAACACAATAAGTAAAAGATAAGTATTGTTATAGGAACGTATTTATATTATTTACTGTTGCTCGAAAATATAACATGTAAGCTATTGTGAATTGATTAATAATTAGAAAATTTAGTTGGACAATTCGGACATTCAATTGTCTGTGGTTTTAACGACCTTTTCTTAAATGTTGCTATGATCAATACTTTCAGTAGTGCTGTCAGAAATTAAACATCTGTTTGCAGGTGGTTGCATAATTGGGTTTGTGTATTTGTTATATAAATCACTTTGATTACACAGATGCGGTTGTTTCTTTTGAATATACTGTGTGCTGCTATTTGCCGCATTTTAAAAATGAACTTCTATTCATTAGGCCAGTATATACAACCTAAAGTTTCAAATGAAGGTTTACAAACACGTTTATGTCAAATTCATCAGAATGAGTCCTCATACAAGTTCAGTGTTGGCAAGGGACCTGGATGCATTTTGTATTTCACGTATTTTGAGTTTTACATTGTGTTGCGAGTGGTTTTGTGTTACACATTGCAAAAGAATTATGTATATAATAATATACTATACAGGTTCCAGGTGGTTGCTCTTACAAGTATCAACCTGACAATAGTATAACGAAGTAATGCGGAACAAAGAGAACGAGTGATATATATTCTATTTTGTGGAAATTATTGTGCTTTCATAATTTTAACAGTGTACTGTGTATTTTAATATTTGATAATAATACATTTGATCATTTCAGAAATCTGTGATATGATGAATGGGAGTTCTGGGGTTGTTGGCAACGTATAGTGTGTAGTAGACGTAGAAGTAGAACTGGGTTGGTGAAAGATAAGTATTACACCGATTGTGATTATACACAGTATATCTTTTTTGACATGTTGGTATATATCGGTAGTATGCTTCATGCCTAGAGAGTTCCGTCCTGCACGGTTATACATCTTGCATGGGACATTTATTGGACTCATTTAGGACGACTGCTGACTTGTCATATAACTCTGACTGGGAGTTTTTTGTAACTTCTTTTGTGGTTTCGTTGTCCGGCAAACAACGGTATTAGATTTGGAATGTGTAATCGTTTCTTTATGTTATATTACATGAAGGGCGTTTTTCAAAACGCAATAGCTGATATTGGTTTTTACTTTATTGTATTTTTCATGACTAGTAATTTCCATGCTACACAGGTTGTACATCTGGTATGAGACAAACTGTATGAAGATTGCCGAGTTGTATTGGGGAAGGTCGCATAATAGATTGTCCATTTGGGTAATGTTGCCTAATGGTGAACACGGGAAGTTAGTTATAAACTTCGACTGCTATACTATAAACTCGCGTCAAATGATTTACACAAACTAAATTAAGAAAGCACAGTTTTAGATCAAGAGCGGGTTTTCAAGCAGATTGCTATGGCGTATGTGACCGTTTGTTGGCCGTTAGTTTTAAACACGACATTGGAAGTCCGAGAATGCTAAGGACAACGATCCGATGCTATCGTTATTGCTAGACAGATAATACAATGTGTCCGTCTAGGCTGACAAGCCATACTAATATGTTGTTTGTATTTAAAGTACGAACATTTGAACTAAGTTGAATATAAATAGAAACGGATTAGAACCATGATTATAAGTGCCATATAGATAACATGTTCAACCGAAATTAATGTGCATATATTATAGAACATTGTTATAGGTGTGGCTGATTTAATAATTGCTAGACAGATGATATAAGGGGTCTGTTTCGGCTGAAAAGCCATGCAGATAACAATGTGGTGTATGTATTTGAAGATAAGAGAAAATGCTTAAAATTGTTATAAGCATGGATGTTTTTATAATTGTTGGACAGACGATATAAGCTATTGTTACGACGAACAAGGGAAATATGGGGCCAACTCTTTTTCATGGTGTTTTGTTGTGCAATCCTTTGCGCATTGGAGAAGCATTGGTACAGTTCACAAAGAAAGAAACAATTTGCACTTTTTAAGTGATACTGTTTGGGAATACTTGCAGTACAAGTTAACTTCAGTAAACGTCGTAGGCCGACGGGCCGTCATAATACGTTATTACATGTGTTACTATATATAGTAACAAAAACGGCCATTTTTTCGTGTAATACAGGCATTATCTAATATCTATGCGGTCATATTACACAAGCGCGTGCATCCAACGACAACTGTGTCGGTTGAAAATGGCAGCCAGAATTCTCGCTACCATGTCAAGATTACCACAGTGTATGCAGGAGATCGTCATAAGAAGATACAGAGATGTGGATGGACATTAATGACATTGTGGAATAATGAAAAACAAAAAACGATTCAGTAAATATGATATGAACAAAAATGTGTGACAGGCTCTGAGATGTTGAACGGCTCGAGGAAATCCAACCTGAAGAACTAAATAAGCATTTAGAACTTCTTTCTTTTAACCTTTACGAAAACAGATGGATCAGGGCCAAACAAGAGTCTGTCATGCGATAATTTTGAGTAGGAAGGAGTCAGTTTCGTGTGAAAATACTACAGTAATTCGAAGATAGTGCTGACCCGTTTACCAACGAAAAGACGACCATACTATACGTACCTAAATATTTTTGGTAAAGGTGTGACAGATTTAACATATTAAATTATACAGGTACTGTACAACTGCGTCGTTATTTTTGAATTTGATCGAACTGTCTTCAAAAAATCTATTATCAGGCCCGTAGTTACGCTGAGGCAGACCTTTTTTTTATCACAGAAATCACACAAAATAATAATCTGAGTGTGGGTGGGGTGGAGTTTGCTTGTCACGGGACATCCCCAGAAAGGGATCTGCCTCGGTTAAATTTCAGGCCTGGCTACGGACTGATTATAGTTTAATATGAATTGCCGTTCTGGTCTCGATAATCAAATACATTTCAATAAAAGTCATCCAGGAAACAATAAATGTAACGTTATGTAACGTTATGTGAAATAATAAATATTCTCCTACCTTTTTATTCTTAAATTATATTTGTGAATCCAAATCCTATTCTTGAAATATTAATCCTTTTACAAGCTCAAACGAAAAACAGAAAAACTGACAAAGTAAAGGCCGTGGAATAAAAACGTCACTTTGGAAATCAACGTCACCATTATGACGTTGTTCTTACAAGATGGCGTTTCAGCGTAATTTTAATTGAGGGGCTGAATTGGTGGCTTGGGAACAAGGTACCGAATTGCCTATTTCAAATGGCACATCCTATGATTGAGGTATATTAACGTCATACGTTTATTTTATTTTTGTAAATCAATGACAGAAATTAATATAAATAAAGAGTCACTTTTAAGCAAAATATATACAAGTAGATAAATGTTTTAGTTTTTCTATCTATCCAAAATAATATTGTTTTGGTTACACATGTAATAAACAGGTCATTAACTGGGGTAGGTGTGCCTCTTTGTGACATTGGCCCTTGATAGTCATATGAGGCCCTCGAGCTAAAGCTCTCGGGCCTCATATGGCTACCTCGGGCCAATATCACAAAGAGGCACACCTACCCCAGTTATTAACCTCTAATTATGGCCGACGGGCCGTCATAATACGTGTTATGGCCGACGGGCCGTCATAATACGTGTTATGGCCGACGGGCCGTCATAATACGTTGTATGGCCGACGGGCCGTCATAATACGTTATATGGCCGACGGGTCGTCATAATACATTGTATGGCCGACGGGCCGTCATAATACGTTGTATGGACGACGGGCCATCATAATACGTTGTATGGACGACGGGCCGTCATTATACGTTGTATGAACGACGGGCCATCATAATACGTTGTATGGACGATGGGCCGTCATAATACGTTGTATGGCCGACGGGCCGTCATAATACGTTGTATGGACGACGGGCCGTCATAATACGTTGTATGGCCGACGGGCCGTCATAATACGTTGTATGGACGACGGGCCATCATAATACGTTGTATGGACGACGGGCCGTCATAATACGTTGTATGGCCGTCATAATATGTCGTATGGCCGTCATAATACGTTGTATGGCCGTCATAATACGTTGTATGGACGACGGGCCGTCATTATACGTTGTATGGACGACGGGCCATCATAATACGTTGTATGGACGACGGGCCGTCATAATACGTTGTATGGACGACGGGCCGCCATAATACGTTGTATGGACGACGGGCCGTCATAATACGTTGTATGGACGACGGGCCGTCATTATACGTTCTACGGACGACGGGCCATCATAATACGTTGTATGGGCGACGGGCTGTCATAATACGTTGTATGGACGACGGGCCGTCATAATACGTTGTATGGGCGACGGGCCATCATAATACGTTGTATGGACGACGGGCCGTCATAATACGTTGTATGGCCGACGGGCCGCCATAAATAGAGGTTATTAACTGGGGTAGGTGTGCCTCTTTGTGATATTGGCCCGAGATAGCCATATGAGGCCCGAGAGCTTTAGCTCGAGGGCCTCATATGGCTGTCGAGGGCCAATGTCACAAAGAGGCACACCTACCCCAGTTAATGACCTGTTTATTACATGTGTAACCAAAACACTATTATTTTGGATAGATTATTAGATCTAAATTGCGCAAAGTCATTTTAAATACCTTTTATCTACTTGTGTATTTTTTTTTTAATATGACTCTTTTTTTAGATCCATTTGTATACATTGATTTACAAGAATAAAATAAACGTATGACGTTACTATAATAGGATGTGCCATTTGAAATCGGCAATTCGGTACTTTGTTTCCAAAACACCAATTCATCCCACTTAATTAATAATTACACAGAAACGTTTCTGACGTAAAATCATCATACTGGTGACGTCGTGTTTGCCAGTGACGTTTTATTCCACGTCATTGACTTTGTCAGTTTTTGTGTTTACGTTTGAGCTTGTAGAAGAAAGGAAATTTCAAATGGCATTTGGTTTCGCAAATATAATATAAGGATAAAAAGGTAGGAGATTATTTTTTATTTCACATACTGTACTGTACAGTACACTACAGTACACTACAGTACAGTACAGTACAGTGTTTCCTGCATGACTTTTATTTAAAATGTAATTGAGACCCAAACGGCAGTACTGGTCGGGGGCCACTTTCGTTTTTGTACCGCTTCTTTACTTTTTGGTTGTTTCTTGTTTCCAATCGTCTGTGCTAAACGTCTGTCGATAAGTAACATCGCGCTAGCAATTAAAACAGTTTTTAAATGAGAATGATGGAAACTGGGCTTGGATGGAAACTGGTCCCTAAACAGTAGATCTATATTATATTATAAAAGGTTGTTGGAGACAGTTCGATCAAAAACAACGAGTTGATATAAATGTACATGTTCTGTATAATTTAATAGGTTAAATCTATCACACAATCGGCAAAATTTTCAACATCTCCGAGCCAGTCACACATTTTTTTTCACGTCATATTGTAGAATGTAGGGTAATTTAGACCGAGTCGTTCTTGTTTTTCACAATTTCATTATTTAATGTCCGTACTGATCTATGTTCGGCTACTAACGATCTCCTGTATTACACGAAAAACAGGCCGTTTTTGTTACTATATATAGTAACACATGTAATAATACGTTTTATTACATGTGTTACTATATATTGTAACAAAAACGGCCTGTTTTTCGTGTAATACAGGCATTGTCTCTGCGGTCATATTAGATAAGCGCGTGAAACGGCGGGCCAAAAATCCATATGAAGGGCCACGAGAAGCTGCTCTACAAACTAAAGAACTACGGAGTCCACGGTAATACTCTACACTGGATAAGAGCATTCCTCAGTGACCGTACACAGACTGTTGTCATTGAGGGTGAGAAATCGGATACAATTGAAGTCACTTCAGGAGTCCCCCAAGGATCTGTCTTGGGTCCTATCCTTTTTCTTGCCTACATAAACGATCTGCCTGAAAACATTACCTCACAAGTAAGGCTATTTGCAGACGATACAGTTGTATATCTCACGATCAACGACGAAAGGACAGACAATCAGACTTTACATACCGACATTGACCGACTTAAAAGATGGGAAACCTTGTGGGATATGGAGTTCAACCCATCAAAGTGTGAAGTAATTCATATAACTAGGTCAAAAAAGGCCAAACCCACAAGGTACATGCTCCATGGACAGGTTCTACAGGCAACTGAGAATGCTCGTTATCTCGGTGTAGACATCACCAGTAACCTATCATGGAACACTCACATTAACAGGATCACAGCCAAGGCTAACAGCTCCCTTGGCTTTGTCAAGAGGAACATTAAGGTAAAGTCTCCTAAGATCAGAGAATGCGCTTATAAAACCTTAGTTCGTCCACAACTCGAATATGCAAGTACAATCTATGACCCACACACTAAGTCCAATATAGACAAACTTGAAAAAGTCCAAAGACGTGCTGCACGCTGGACCACGAATGATTTTTCTCATTATTCTAGTGTAACTGAGATGCTAGATAAATTGGGTTGGAGAACCTTACAACAGCGCCGGGCAGATGCGCGTCTATGCCTCCTTTACAAAATGATTCATGAGTTGGTCGCCATCACTATACCTCATTATTTTGAAGCTAATAATAGAGTATCCAAATATTGTCATTCTATGTCTTTCAAGCAGAATCACACAAGGGTTGATTATTACAAGTATTCATTCTTTCCCCTTACTATAGTACAGTGGAACTCGCTACCTGCAGATGTTGTACTACTGCAAGACTTTGATTCATTCAAGCTTGCAGTTAGTCAGCTCCAGCACACCAAACCATAAACATCATGAGTTTATTTTTAACCTTCTTTTATCTTATCGTTCTATTTTTAACATGTTTTACACTATTTTTACCCTTGTCTAAATAATGCTTTTCTTTACTTTTCTACTAATTAGACACGACGCGCAGCTGCCCGATTATGCCTGTGAAGGCGTGTGGCAGGATGTAAAGATAGATAGATAAAACCCATATGGCGGGCCAAAAATCCATATTAAATCTAGACTGCGTTACATACATTTAGCATTAAATTGTAGATATATTTTTAATAATCGACCACGAACCAGTCATATCGTGCATCGGCACGTGCATCCAACGACAACAGCGACGGTTGAAAATGGCAGCCAGAATGCTCGCTACCCTCTGAATACACGCAGGAGATCGTTAGTAGCCGAACAAAGATCAGGACGGACATTAAATAATGAAATTGTGAAAAACAAGAACGACTCGGTCTAAATTAACCTACAATATGACGTGAAAAAAAAATGTGTGACTGGCTCGGAGATGTTGAAAATTTTGCCGATTGTGTGATAGATTTAACCTATTAAATTATACAGTACATGTACATTTATATCAACTCGTTGTTTTTGATCGAAATGTCTTCAACAACCTATTATAATATATATTGTTTAGGGACCAGTTTCCGTCCAAGCCCAGTTTCCGTCATTCTCATTTAAAAACTGTTTTTACAATGCAAATTGCCAGCGTGATATTACTTATCGACAGACGTTTAGCACAGACGATTGGAAACAAGAAACAACCAAAAAGTAAAGAAGCGGTACAAAAACGAAAGTGGCCCCCGACCAGTATACAGTACTGCCGTTCGGGTCTCAATTACATTTTAAATAAAGACATGCAGGAAACAATACATTACTGTACTGTACTGTACTGTAGTGTACTGTACAGTTCAGTATGTGAAATAAAAAATAATCTCCTACCTTTTTATCCTTAAATTATATTTGCGAAACCAAATGCCATTTGAAATTTCCTTTCGTCTACAACAAGCTCAAACGTAAACACAAAAACTGACAAAGTCAATGACGTGGAATAAAACGTCACTGGCAAACACGACGTCACCATTATGATGATGTTGTTACAAAGATTACGTCAGAAACGTTTCTGTGTAATTTTAATTAAGTGGGGTGAATTGGTGTTTTGGAAACAAGGTACCGAATTAGCACATCCTATTATATTAACGTCATACGTTTATTTTATTCTTGTAAATCAATCAATAAAAATGGATCTAAATAAAGACTCATATTAAAAAAAAAATACACAAGTAGATAAAAGGTATTTAAAATGACTTCGCGCAATTTAGATCTAAACATCTATCCAAAATAATAGTGTTTTGGTTACACATGTAATAAACAGGTCATTAACTGGGGTAGGTGTGCCTCTTTGTGACCTTGGCCCTTGACAGCCATATGAGGCCCTCGAGCTAAAGCTCTCGGGCCTCATATGGCTATCTCGGGCCAATATCACAAAGAGGCACACCTACCCCAGTTAATAACCTCTATGTATGGACGACGGGCCGTCATAATACGTTGTATGGCCGACGGGCCGTCATAATACGTGTTATGGCCGACGGGCCGTCATAATACGTTGTATGGTCGACGGGCCGTCATAATACGTGTTATGACCGACGGGCCGTCATAATACGTTGTATGGCCGACGGGCCGTCATAATACGTTGTATGGCTGATACGTTGTATGGCCGTCATAATACGTTGTATGGCCGACGGGCCGTCATAATACGTTGTATGGACGACGGGCCGTCATAATACGTTGTATGGCCGACGGGCCGTCATAATACGTTGTATGGCCGACGGGCCGTCATAATACGTGTTATGGCCGACGGGACGTCATAATACGTGTTATGGCCGACGGGCCGTCATAATACGATGTATGGCCGAGGGGCCGTCATTATACGTCTTATGGCCGACGGGCAGTCATAATACGTTGTATGGCCGACGGGCCGTCATAATACGTGTTATGGCCGACGGGCCGTCATAATACGTTGTATGGCCGACGGGCCGTCATAATACGTTGTATGGCCGACGGGCCGTCATTATACGTGTTATGGCAGACGGGCCGTCATAATACGTTGTATTGACGACGGGCCGTCATAATCCGTTGTATTGACGACGGGCCGTCATAATACGTTGTATGGCCAACGGCCGGCCGTCATAATACGTTGTATGGCCGACGGGCCGTCATAATACGTGTTATGGCCGCCATAATACGTTGTATGGACGACGGGCGGTCATAATACATTGTATGGCCGACGGGCCGTCATAATACGTTGTATGGACGACGGGCCGCCATAATACGTTGTATGGACGACGGGCCGCCATAATACGTTGTATGGCCGACGGGCCGTCATTATACGTTGTGTGGATGACGGGCCGCCATAATACGTGTTATGGCCGACGGGCCGTCATAATACGTTGTATGGCCGACGGGCCGCCATAATACGTTGTATGGCCGCCATAATACGTTGTATGGCCGACGGGCCGTCATAATACGTGTTATGGCCGACGGGCCGTCATAATACGTTGTATGGCCGACGGGCCATCATAATACGTTGTTTGGCCGACGGATCGCCATAATACGTTGTATGGCCGACGGGCCGTCATAATACGTTGTATGGACGACGGGCCGTCATAATTGGCCGACGGGCCGTCATAATACGTTGTGTGGCCGACGGGCCGTCATAATACGTTGTATGGCCGACGGGCCGCCATAATACGTGTAATGGCCGAGGGCCGCCATAATACGTTGGCTAGTGGATACAGACACAACGCTATCATTGGGACAGGTTTTATTTTTATTTATTTATTTTTGTTTGTTTTTTGACCGATTGTTTGGGTGAATTTGGCGTACGAATTACGTCAGTATACATCAAAGGCCGACGGGCCGTCATAATACGTTGGCTAGTGCATACAGATACAACGTTCCGACTGGGCTTTTGTTTGTTTGTATAGTTGTTTTACCAGTTGTTTGGAAAAAAATGCAGTACGAATTAGTTCAGTATACGTCAGAAGGCCGAAGGGCCGTCATAATACTTGTTATGGCCGACTGGTCGTCATAATTGTTGGATAGTCGTTACAGACGCAACACTCTGATTGGGGTTTGTTTTTATGTTTTTTTTACCAACGGAGCTCTGTATATGTTTAATGGCCGGCGTTTTATGGTCGACGGGCCATCACAATACGTGTGAAATGTCTGGAGGCTGGACATTGTGGTCAAATATATAGTTGATGGATACGTTTGGTGTTTTACAACTTTATTATACATTCTAATAAATGACGATTTTTCGCGTTTTATGTTGAAGGTTTGCCGAAATATTTCTTTGTTAGTTTTATCATTTTGTTATTAGGTTTAATGCAGAAATACAGTAATTATTCAATGGGTGGCGGTTCGTCAAAGTACATTTTTTGGTTTTCAAAGTTAAATTTTATTTCTATGAGGGATAATTATACGAACTAATGCGTTCCTATTATATACAGTATATAACAGAGGTGTTTGTTTTTGTTTTGTCTTTTTACATGTGATTAAGGTAATAGTTATGCATAACATTAATTAGGGACTGCAGTAAGACGGAATTTACGAGATTTCGTTTCATTTCATAATCCTGTATAATAAACAGGTCCTGCATTAATCTAATAGGAAAGTAAAACAAAAATGTTTTCAACAGAATAATCCATTTTACCTTATTTAATAAAACATACAGGGTAAATTCACTTTAATGAAGCGGTATCAGAGCGAGGAAGATTCATTTTTAATTTAACATATGTTTTTCAGACACTCGCAGGCGAAATCAGACACTCGCAGGCGAAATCCATGAGTTACCAGAGGCAATGGCGGACAAAGTCGACCTACTTCCCAGTTGGATTCAAAAGCTAAGATCAATATTCATAAAGCTGGAAACAATGAGCTTATCGTTATGGATTGGGAGGTCGGACAGTTTGCCCTCTAGGGCTTTTCATGTTGCAATCTATTTAGCTTCATTAATTCAGAATGTAAGTTTCAATGAGTTGCGTTACTTTTGCGCTTGATAGTAAAAGTTTGGTTCATAATATTGGACTTTTTTGCAAAATACAATCATTAAGAGATGTATTAGAAAGGAGAAACTATAAACTTTGAAAACATGTTACTAAATAGGAACCGATTTCAACTGATATTATTGAAAACATTTACGGTTAGTTATATAAGAAAGGTATTCAACTTAATGAAACAAGTTGTTGTCCTTTAAGAGATGTGATATTATCGTTGATACACATTTCATATGAGTGAATTCATTGGAAAAAGCAAAACGGACACTGTGCAAGTGTAGTAATAGCAGTACTGATACAGAATTGTGTCTTGTAAACAATGTAATGTTTTACGTAGAACTATTAGGTATTTCATGATGACAATTCATCATTTTGCAATTTGATTGCACCGAAAGGATATACAATGGGATTGTAGAATAACTGAATTATCATATAATATTTATGTTTGAATGCATTAAAGCCACACGTTCCATTGTATCTAGTATGGGTTGCACAATCTTCGGTTGGGCATGCGACGATGGAAGCAATATATCGTTTTGCCAGATAGAAATTTTAATGGTCACGAACGTTGGAGAATTAAAACTACATTTTAAGGATCCGTTAGAAACGGCCGTTTCTATTAGAAACGGCCGTTTCTAACGGTTGGTTGGTGTTATATTTTCATTATAGCAAAATATTTCGATTTAGCGACATTTTCCCGTTCTTTGGATTCATCGGTCGTTGCTGACACTTGTCTAAGTTACTATGTAACAAAGATAAATTGAGTACAATTTTAGAGTTTCGTATTTTTATAAGTTTGTTTAGGTGCAGTGAGAGAAATATAATTTATTTCGTTTGAACATAAGACTCTCTCATTTGGTAAGCAGTTATATAAACGCGTCGTCTGCTTGTATTTTCATACATGCGCAGATGTAATGGTCAGTTCACGTGATATGTCACGTGGTGTTTGAAAGTTCTGGACGACGGCGGGTTAACACGTATAAGCGTTTAGTTAAATTTTATGATTTTAGAATTAAATTCTTAATAGAAACTAACAAGAACGTTTGTGTGGTTTTAAAGCATTTATTTTGATATTATGTTTTGTTTACGTGCAACTCGTCGGTCGTTGCAGACACTTGTCTAAATTACTATGTAACAAAGATAAATTGAGTACAAATTTAGCATTTCGTTGTTTTTTATGTTTGCTCAGGTGCAGTGAGAGAAATCTTGTGAAACATGGCCGTAAACCCGTATATAAGGATATTATTTTTAATCCGTCGTTTGCTGTAGCAACATCGGTGTCAAAAAATATCACTGTCCTAATCACTGAAAAATAGTTCGCTCTACACGGGATTCGAACTCGAGACCTCCGGATTGACAATCTGTATACATAGCCAATAGGCCAAAGAGGCAACTGAAATACTACTTTTCATTTTAACTACCTATTTCTTTAATAATGGATTTTGGGTTACTAAAGTTTATCAATGTTATTTCGGCAAACCATACACAGTATTTTTTCAACGTATACTATTTCAAAGTTGGAATTTATAATCTATATTTTCTGGGGTGTTTTATTTTCCAAGGTCTTTGGTGTATATATGGACTTAGAAACGCATTAATCATGCACACACACGAAGTGAACAAAGGAAAACGTCTACAGTGCTAACAGCATATCGATATAAGTTAAACGCTATTGATCAACTGATTGGATTAGCCCAATGAGAAAACGCAGTGATTATCAATCCGAAAGTCATGGGTTCGAATCTCGCATGCGCTATACTATTTTTCATTGAAAGGATGTGTATTTTTGATGTCACCTTGTCGATCGCAGGTAAATAAATGAAATATTTGCGTGTCTGTGTAATTCTAAGGTACGCCCAGGCATTATGTGTGGACTATTTCTAGCTGTGTTTTTATCTGCGTCGATTCAGTTGTGGTGCGTGGTGTTGTGTCGCTGTCGCTCTGTTCGCTGTGGCGGTGAGTTTTTTCCGGCTGCCGTGTTGTATCCTACATCCACTAGGTGTTGCGCAATATATCTGCTATTGGTATGTCCTACATCCGCTACTGGGCCGTCTGTGTACTTTTTGTTGGGGGCCATCCCAGCCGCTTGTTGACTCCTCTGCTCCGAGTACATCGCCAGCCTTCCCCACGTCGGATCCGTTCAGCTTCTGAGTCTTACAACGCCCACATATACCACACCATACCAACCATACGATCCATGCAGGCTGCCGAGGCTCAACTAACTGCTTCTCTTCGATGGTTGTTCCTGGCAATGTTGCACGGCGGGCGGGACAAATGAGACATCTTCACTCTAAGTCAGATGACACTCCAGCTACTGATCTTACACCAAATGTGACACCTGTCGTTATTGCAGTTTTTAGTAATGCCACTCTACGCTGACTAAGCGCTTCCGACAATGGCGTATAGGGCTGGCAAGTCGACCCCTATACAAACATAATGAGTGTAGTGTCATCAGCGCCCTCTCTGCGACGTGCACGCGGTGAAGATCTTGGAGTGGTGAAATAGGTGCGCTATAAAACTGCCTTATATACGGGTATCCAGCTTGAACTTGGGCAGTAAAGCAAGCGTTAAACCGCCCCCATTTGCTTTAGGTATACGCCCACTCGTCTTATATAGAGCTATAGTACCTTTAAGTACATATCATCCACGTTCAGACCATCGAACCAGCAGGACGTGTCCGTCTTCAAGCTCTTCCAGCGATGTTGACGCGTCCTGTAGGGGGATCAGGAACGTGACTACCATCATCGTCCACCATCAACGTCGGGCCCGGTGGGCCTTCGTACAAGCTGGTCCCATCGAGCCGAACGTTGAAAGTGTTTTACTCAGGTTGTCATCAGCACAGATACACGTTCCGATTTGGTATGCACCCCACACTAGGGTGATACCGTGGCCCTTCTCAGGGCCGTTTCTTGTAATCTACGGAGACATAACCACCACGGATACATGGATATACAGGGCAGTATCAAAGAATCCTGCCGTAAATTAAGAGGTGCATTTTTAGGTTTGATAAATGCTGGTCTACATGAAGATCGTCTTCACCCTATAACATCAATGAAAATATATAAGTCTGTTGTAATTCCAAAAGCCCTGTATGGTTGCGAACTGTGTATGACATGACAAAAAGTGATATGTTAATGTTGGAACGATCGCATCGATTCTGCATAAAATATATGCAATCAATTCCTACTCAGACGAGAACTGATATATGTCTTAGTTTGATAGGTGCTAAATCAATTGAGAGCGAAATTGACACTCGTAAGCTTCTATTTTTAGGACAATTATGCCGTTCAATATGTCCACATGTAGTAAGAGAGGTCTTTATTTATAGACTGTTACATTTTATCGAAAATCCATCGCATCAGAGAGGATACATACCAGAAATCTATCGTATTTTAAGGAAGTATTCACTTCTCAATGTTTTAAATGAATTCAGAATTTCTGGTGTATTTCCTTCGAAATTTACTTGGAAGCGCATGATAAAAAACAGTGTGTGTACAATGGCAGAAACTGATTGGTCATTCAGATAAATAATGATTGCTCTTTAAGAGACTTTTTGTGCATAAAACCAATGCTTAGTCATGCTTGTGAGTTATGGGAATTTTCTAAAGCGCAACCAAAATACACGACTAAATGCAAAAGTGCAATATGTCTATTATGTAAATTATTTAGTGACACTTATACCAAAAGTTGCCCCCGGTGTGAAAGACAAGTTTCATCTATCTCAGAACACTATATTTTTTATTGTGTTCGTACTGAACATATTTCAGTTAAATTGTGGCAGTCAATTTTTGCCATTGTTGGTTCAAATGTATTTAACATATTCATAAACTTAAGTCCGCGGGAACAAATAATTGTCATGCTAAATGGTATGAGACCACTTAGCGATAAATGCAATTTGACTTGTTTAAAAGTTGTTATTAACGCTTTCCATTTAATATGGAGTGTTGGACAAGCGGTAAATTGAAAATAATGTATTAATAGCCATGTGTGTAATTAAAATGTAATGTCATTAACTCTCCCTTATATTTCGCTTCCGTAAGGGAGAGTGATGTTATGATGTTTATTTTTCAAGAATGTATTTGCTAAACTGGTAAGATGAAGTAAACTATGTGTGATTCCATACCTGATCTTTTATTTCGTTTCATATAGGCTGGGTATGGACTCGATTACTAGTTTATCTTTAAACATAACAATTTTTTAACACTTTGTAATCTGTTGTACATATTGAATATGAAAATTATTTATTATAAGGGTAAGCAAATATGTTCCATGAACATACGAGTACAGTCATGGAATCAGTTTAATTATATTAAAAGACTCCAACATGAATGTATATATATTAACTTATTCTTATACTTTACTCTATGTCAAATGTGTTATTGCGTATATTTGTCCCTAAATTACTGATTGTCATGTATATATTATTATTGAATTGTTTGAATGCTTATATGTAAACTTATATTGTATGCTCTCCAACTGGGAGGAAAATAAAGAATCAATCAATCAACCATGGAGCATACACAGAATGGAAGACGCCGTAACATCACCTCCGCAAACGTTGGGGAACTAAATAAACGTTCCGTGGGTCGTCTACCATTTTGCGCCAGCTCCAGGACGTAAACATCACGGGACATAAACATCACGGGATTCTCCATCAACATGATTGACCTGCTTGGCGGTGACGGCGCGGAGATTCACGTGTACCCGGATTGACCTACTAGGCAAGCTTCAAATCTCCTGTGTCCTGATTGGTCGGAGAGCTTATAATCATCTATTCGAGCCGGCAATCGGATTGACCTAGTCACAATTCTGCAGGCAATCCGATTGGCCAGAATATACAACTTTAATCTTCTTTGAGAATGTAATCAACTTCAGAATATCTGCGTTGGATTTCTTCGCTATCAACTCTGCTGCTGCTGTTCCACAATAAACCCCTTTGGACGAGAGACGTCACCTTCACATGGACTTCACATGGACCGGACTCTCTTGCAACTATAATCATCTTTGAAAAGCTCGCCAAAAGGCCTAGTGCCATAGGGCGAGGATAAAGAAAAACTCAACATACATTAAGTACATTGTATGCATGCATTTTGTATGTACCCTATCGTGATGCTCATCTATGCATAATGACCCGTAAAGAGCGGAGTAGAGAAGTGGTAAATAAAAACTGTAAAAAGGTGTGTTCGAACTACATATAATAAACCGTCGTAGAACAAACCGTAAACATTTACGAAAAATAAAAAATGAAGCACAAAAAAATGAAGCCCAGCTGGATCATGCTGGATAGAGCGGCTTAATTATGGAGATTGATCAATACATAAAGGGATGAAACTATGACGGATACGCACATGGAGAGAATCAACAATGATTTATTTGCGTTTTACGTCATTTTCAACACATGTAACGTTATATATGACGGTCCTGTATTAGTACTGTACACCTCCCGCCATCCGTAAGAATCGAAACTTCCTCAAAAGTCGAGCTCGCCGTGGGATTCGAACCCGCAGAGGTGAGAGGCGCGACGGTTTACAACGCAACGTCGTTAACCACTTGGCCACGGAAGCGATCAACAATGAAGAATAAATCGTGAATAAGAGGCCCAACAAGGAGAAATTACACTTAAGATTTTATTTGAACCGTTGGAAAACCAAGCTCTATTAGCACAGCATATAATACGTTATATGTAAAATGTTCATGCGACACGGATCCGGCTTATTTATGTAAGGGCCATATGGAAGATTGACTAGTTTCAAAAGAGTTCTCTCGTTAAAATGAAGTCTTTGTTATTATTATTATTATTATTATTATTATTATTATTATTATTATTATATATCTACATTCACTTGATTCTATGTTAACAAATAGCGTTTATTATTGTAATTACGTTCGATTAGGCTTCATTTTTTCTAGTAGGCGTAGCTAATGCGCACTCATCCAATGTGTCTCAGTATAAAATGGCTATTTCACTGTCTGACAACACATATTGTGTTTCATTGAGGATCTTAAACGAGTTCACATTTTATATAAGATTTATGGAACGAGTTATGAATTATTTTAATTTTAACGAGCCTTTTGGCGAGTTAAAATTAAAAATAATTCATAACGAGTTTCATAAATATTATATGGAATGGGAACGAGTTTAAGATCCTTTTTATCACATAACATTGCAATCAAATTAGTAAAAATTAATTCAGATGGACATAGAACCGCCACGACGTCAGACACACTTTAGCGCCAAAACGTCATAAAATATTTGACGCCGTAACGTCGCGTCTCACACATAACGTTGCGTATAAAAGAGTTCGTTTTTTACCTCTTTACAAAATAGCAGTTTACGCCAACTTTTTAACAAACCAACAACAACGTTTTGTATAACGTGCATTATTTTTATAAGCTGTCACAAATAATAAGTTTATGACTCAGATCTGGGTGAATTTGTAATAAATAAAATAGTTTCAGTTAATAAACTTGCGCAGTGTTACAAGAGAATATTAAATGGGTGTTCGACACTGCTAACAAGGGACGTTATGTGATAAATCAATGTTAGTCTGATGCATTGTTTTTTCAATTGCCAAGAATAAATGATCTTCAAAATTGGGCACTCCTCTTTTAATTAAAACACCCTCTCATTGAATTTAGCCCGGTGCAGGATAGGGCATACACGTTATACTCATTCATATTTATTACAAGGTGAGCAATTACCAGAATGTATACCCTGCTTTGCACCGTTAACGGTCAAACACATCGTATTGGAATGTGTAGACTTTGATCCTATGCGTCAAAGGTACTACAATGTTAATACTGTGAAAGAGTTATTTGATACTGTAGATTTTAGTCTTGTTATAGATTTCCTAAAAGAATTGAATTGAATTAAATTGGGGTTTTAAGGCGCACCAACACATGAAAAGGTTATATGGCGCCTAACAGGCATGAACATGCCAGGCTCATCTTCAATGTACATCGAGATAAAATATGGAAAATTGGCCTAGAACCTTCTCACCCTGAACTATTGTAGACACTCCATTTACGCTGGAGCCACGTTTATTGTTTTTCTGCCACTGCTCTTAGTGATGTGAGCGAGATGGCACCTGAAACAATGCAGGGATCATGATGAAGACCTTTAATGAGCATGAACATAAAATGACAAAATGAATATGAATGGGGGGGGGGGGGGGGGGGGGGCGTCCTACCCCTCTGCATGTGACGGTGTGTTTGCAGTGGTTGTATTCTACCCCGGCAACCACACGGGGATCCTAAAAGAGATCAGACTATATAAATCATTATAATGTGTTCTTATATATATTTACTTGTTTATATACCCGTTGACTGGCATTTGTTGATTTACATACATAGTTTATATTACACCTTATCATCCCTTATTTTTTAATAGTTTTATCTTTATATATTTACATTAATTTTTAATTAATACTTCATTTCTTCATTTTTCATCAATTTTTGCGCACAATATGACCTATTTATGTGTCGACGTGCCGTAAAACACCATTCATTCATTCTCATTGAATTTATTTCTGATTCTTTTGAAAACTTTTACATAATGAACATAACGAAATATCCTTTTAGCTGTGAGATTCATGGCTATTATGGTCCAACCTTAGAGCTATGACGCGGCCTATAGAAACAATTGGTAGGAAAGCGGCACGACTCCATCCCACCTTCCGGCGATATTTCGGACGACATTACGTCATGATGCATAAACAACCGCCGTGTTTCACTTCACTAAACCCTAAATACAACACGTCCTTGCATAAATTTCCAAATAAGATTTAAGACGAGAGCGATAATTTTGAGAGGACTACATCGATTCAAGGAAAACATGTCGGAACATAAACAGCCGTTAAAAATACGAGTAGATCGGCTTGATATCCGTCTCATTGGTGAGTTTTATGCACGCACGAGCGGTATTTACGGTTAGTCAATTGTAATATGTCGGTTGTTTATACTGGCATTGCGTGATGTCTCCAATATGGGTTGCCTAGAATATACAGCCATACGAGATTATAAAAATATTTCATGGGCATCCGGTGAAGATAGGGAATTCGTAAACACGTATACCGAGGGTTGGAATTTCCTATCTGAACAGAATACCCATGATAAATTATTTTCCTTGCATATCAGAGAAATGCCGCCAGCTATTAACGTTTTGCATGTTTTCCTGCATACCGGATGTTGGCGCGCGGGAATTTTATCTCGACCCTAGGGTGAGATGGAAATATCTAGCCCCGGTAAATCCTTGTCCGGTATGCAAGAAAAGTTTCTCTCAGCTATATCTTTTAAATTATAAGTGTGTCACCGTTGTAACCATAGTGTTTCCACGATTATCTTATTTATATATTAACGCTCATTGAGGATATGGTATAACGTTGTATTTTATAATCTGATATTCCAACGTGTCTGTTTTCTCTCCGTGTGGTTGCCGTGGTAGAATACAACCACTCCAAATCCCCTCTAGAGGCATGCAGAGAGGTAGGACCCCTCATTTTGTCATTTTTTATCATGCTCATTCAATGTTTTCCTTATGACACCGCGTATGTAAACGTGGAAACGTGGCTCCATGTTAATGGCATGCCAACTATAAATTTTGCAGCAACTATGCAGTTCTGTAGGTTAGAAGCTTCAAGGCCCATTCCCCATATTTTATATTGATGTAAATGGAGGATGAGTCTGGCATGTTCATTCCTGTTAGGCGCCATATAACCTTTCATGTGTTAGTGAGCCGTAAAACCCAGTTCAGATCAATTCAATTGATTATTCATGCACGTAATAATCATGTTGTAAATATCATCGTTGTAGCGTTTCTAGTCGATTGTGTATAATCATTTTATCCGAATACCTAGGAATTGAAAGTTCTATTAACTGGTATTAACTGATATTTCAAGAACGGAGTTCAGATTTTCGGAATAATTATTTTTATTTCGTCATTATATATATATATTTTTTTTACTATCACAAGTTGGAAGTTTGGTATGTTTGTTTGATTAAAATAGGACGATACTTTGGTGGTGCGCAACAACGATGGAAATGATCATTTCTTCACTCACCATTGTTATGTTATTCTTATCAGAACACTGGAGTTGTAGATTTGCATTGTCTAAAGAAACATGTAAACAATGGACATGCACGCTACAGTGTTTACTTATAATACATATAACTTACTTATTACTTATCAAATTCAAGGAAAAAGGTTTTTTAGGAAGTGAATTTTAACTGAATGGCATACTCAGTATATTTCTCTATTTAATAATAAAAACAAAAAATGGGACTCATGAAAGCAAGGTCCTAGTTCCCGAGTCCTGGGTGCACGTACGTGTAGCAGATGCTTTCACATTTATCACTCGTATCATCATGCAATATTCGTCCGTTGATTGATTGATTGATTGATTGATTGATTGATTGATTGATTGATTGATCTGATTTGACTTGTTATCAATCAACATCATGTTTCTGTGTGTATAAGCGTTTATTTATCCTCGCTGTATTGCACTAAGCATTTTAGCGAGCAGACCTAGGTTTAAAGTCTCATCCGAAGGACTGGTAAGGTAGGAAATACTTTGAAATATTTCGATAATTAACCCAAATTCGGTCCTGGCTGGGATTGAACGCGCGATCCCTGGGTTACTAAGCCGCAATGATAACCATTACACCACGGCGCTACCTTCATGTTTCTTCATTTGATGGCCTCAAGGGAAAACACTTGTTGTAAATTGATTGAGTTACCATCATTACCAGGTTAATGATAGATTAAGATTTGAATTGTGGGTGGACCGCTGTCGACGAAAATCGCCCGTCGCGTCAAAAAAATGGGAACCTTCGAAAGACGCGCGAGTTTGTAGTAAACACTTTGAGTTGGATTCGTGGGAAATCCATCCTTTGGTTTTCATTTTCATTGAATTTGAAGGACAGACGGCCATGCAGATTAAAAACAACAGCGATACCAACAATATTTTCCTACAAAAATGAGAAGTGCCTAACCCCGCCGTCTCCGAGCAAGTTTTATTCGCCGATTCGACCGGCGTTGAGGAAGAAATTATTAAATGAGGTAAGATAGAAGTTTTTGTTCAGTTATCTTAGCAATTCCTCGGGTATGTGTATGATAAATTGTAGAAAGGTATATAGTCTTAGATCTGTACATCGTGATTGTTTATCTGTTGAATTAGATGCATGCGTCTTACGTGAACGGCGCTAATATAATGTAGCCGTCTTTTTCAAAAGATCGCTAAAAAGGTTTAGCATATGAATGTAAATGAATTCGGTGAAATAAACGCTGTCGTTGTTTCAATATATATTTTGTAGTATTTTTTTTTTGTTTTGTTTTAAATTATATACCTTCTTCTGCCAATAGTGTTATAGATGTTTATAGAGTTATATATCGGTCTCTGGATTTGAAAAAAATGACAAAAAAATAATGACAAAATGTTTCATGGATGTCTATTAAAACGCAGAAAATTGATAATGTTACTAGCTATTATATTAGTTCAGTAATGTTGTATGGCAAAACAACAACAATAACGGCTTTTACCTCATGCAGTAAGTAAAATAAGTGCTTTACAAGCATATATATACTTTATATGCTAAATAAAAAAATGGTTAGGTCTGTTTTTTCGATCTCTACATGTACATAATACATTATGTCGTGCTCATAATACACTTAACGAAACTTCTAACGCTACCTTTAGTTATTGTTTATTTTCTCAAAATATTCACAGTGGATATTCCTGAATTTTTCTACAGTAATGTGCAAATATGTCTAAAATATGTCATCAAAATTTGAGAACAAATCATTAAAGTGTTTTTGAAATACAACCTATCAAGTGAGATAACCCCCTATACCGAAAGTCGCAAATATCGGAAAATTTACCAATCGCACATTTGTATCGGCGCAATGCCGTTTTGAGTCGTAATTAAATATTGAAATGTTTTACTTCACCTCTGTACTTTTACTTGGATTCAGAATTACAACAACATGTATAACAATATCATCAATCTAATAAGACAAAATAATACATTTACTATGTAAACTGTTCAAACTTAATTGCGACACCAATGACGTGTTTAGATCAACACTGGATTATTTAAAACAAATAGCATAAGAAAATGGATAAAGTTTTTGATATTTCATTTCACTTAAAATAATAAAAACACAATTTGAATCATATTTTATGTTTTGTTAACTTAACAGTCTCCATCAGTCTAGCACCAGTCTGTTCTGTAGGCAACGTCCTAATATAACAAAGTCCTAATACCTGGTGTGACCACCATTAGAAGCAATCACAGCTCTGCAGCGGCTACGCATGGACAACACATAATCGCTACAGACGCGCTGTGGCACACGATTCCACTCTTCTAGTACAAACTGCCCTAGTTGTCTCAGATTGAGAGGCCTCCTGGCCCGCACAGCCCTACCAATAACATCCCAAATGTGTTCAATCGGATTGAGGTCCGGGGAACAAGATGGCCAAGGCAGCACGTTAATTCTATGTGCACGAATAGTTGCTTGCGTGGCTCGCGCTGTATGGCATGGCGCTCCATCCTGCATCAAACGCATTCGACGGTTAGTCTGTAGATGTGGAATACACACAGGGATCAGGATTTCATTTTGATATCGTGCTGCGTTTAAGTTACCATTTATCATTACACCCGCGGTTTTGGTATTCATGGAAATGCCACCCCAAATCATTACTGAACCGCCACCAAATCTGTTCCTCTCAATGACACAGTTGTCCCTAAAACGTTCATTCCGTCTTCTGTACACACGATGACGGCCGTCTTTGTCGAATAAATTAAACCTTGATTCATCCGTGAACAGGATTGATGCCCAGTCGGCTCTCGTAAACCGCACGTGCCGACGCGCCCATTGAAGTCTATTGCGTCTGTGGCGAGCTGTAAGCACAATTCCGTAGAAGGGTCTTCGGCATCGTAGTCCATGTTGACGTAATCTGTGGCGCACAGTCGCAGCACTGATAGGTCGGCCGTGTGATCCTATGGTCGCCCTTGACGTATCCGTAGCTTGTCGATTCCTGTTACGTAGGTGCTGATTAACGATATTGTTATCTTGTTGTCTGGTTGTGACGCGACCACGTGGCTGCCTGAGTCGGTCTCGGACTGATCCTGTTTGACGATACTTGATCATCAAGCGTATGACACTGATTCTGTGGACATTCATTATTGCGGCAACCTGAAATCAAATGACCAGGGATAGAATTCACGAAACAAGTTTCGTCGTAAAATGGTTTGTGGACAAATAAATAAATATCTTATCAAGGAATAAAAGAGATGTTTTACTGACCTGCCTATAAGTCGCACCTCCCTCTATCAAACCAACAACGCGTGCACTTTGCTCAATAGATAGTCTAACCATTTTTTCTTGTACGTATGATTGACTTGCTAATCTCCTACTATTAGGGAATTAAAAAACAACCATTTCTTAAGCCGTTTTAAAACTCGGAAGCTCAAGTTCCACGTGCAGCATGCTTTGATTTTGAACCATCGCGCTGTTTTCACAAGCAAATAATCCGACGACTAATCCGTGATTCAAGATGCGTGATGACACTGTACATTGCACGCAAATCATTATTTTAAATAGTTTTCAATTCTTCTAATACAGGTGTAATACAGAGGTGAATTAAATTAAGGATAAACGCTACATACATGTAGTAGCATCAACGCCATGAACATCAACATGATACAATTGCGCGATTGGCAAAATTTCCGCATTTTGCGACTTTTGAATTTGAGGTTATCTCACTTGATGGGCTGTATCTCAAAAACGGATCTTTTTTCTTTCTTCAAATTTTGCGGAAATATGTATCGTAAATAGGAGCGTTACTCTGCCAAATTTCAAGAAAATCAAAAAAGCAGACTTTAAGAAATCCTAAAATAACTAAAGGTAGCGTTAGAAGTTTCGTTAAGTGTACATTTGACTATATTATTTAGATCATCTTCGTGCGCGATGAACTAACTAGTTTCTCACGCATCATATATCCGTCTTGTGCAATACGCGGCTCGCCGCGGCGGTATTGCAATATACAGGAAATGTAGGCATATCATAAAACTACGTTTCCCTAAATGGTGCGTGATTTTGTCATATACCGACGTTTGTACCATGATTAGGCTGTACTTCAATAGGGCACCGCAATAGTTGATTAGTCGCTGTGTGGTATATTGTTATTTGGCAGCACGTGGAGAGCGTGTCATACTGCAAATCCGAATCTCATACACCACTATAGACTGTTTTGGAGGCGGCGGGGACTTATAGTATGTAGAATACTGTAGAAATTAGATGCTGTTACATTTATTTATTTATCAATTATACTTACTAGACTCTAAATATATTTTTTCAATGTCTATTTTTCGGCAAAAATGAAGTCCTTATAATCTGACGCTCGTATTAATGTACAAGTATTAGACAATGTCCATTCATTCGGAATATACTGCATTTCGCGCTTAGTGTAAATGAACCGAGATATTGCAGCGTTGCTGGTGACTTTCAGAATTTCGATGACCTGCACCGCGTTCAACTTCCTCATCGCCATCGGTTGATGAATCCGAGGTATTTTCATCCTCAGACACGAATTCTGGCTCAAAATCGTAAGGTTGCACATTGTGCAACCTCCGTATCATTGGCATTTCATCTGACTCAGCATCATAGTCCCTAATTCCGACATTTTCACACACACTATACTGTTTTTGCGTGCTTTCCCTATGTACAAATGGTTTCGTTTTGTTCCCAATGACGTCACTTCCGGTTTTACGAGGAAGAGTTTCCCCCCTTTGATTTTTTTTCAATTTTTTAGCGTAGCCTGTTCGTCTTTTCGGTTTTTATCTTTAAAAACATATTTTCACTAAAAATACATCAATAGCATAGTTACCATCGTATTTATAATGATATTTGATAATTAAAAACATATCAACAACGGATTTGTTGATTTAGGACAAATTTCTGCTTTAAATAAACCATTTATTATTATCATTATTAGTATTGACTTATTCATTCATCGATCGATCGATCGATCGATCGATCGATTCATTCATTCATTCATTCATTCATTCATTCATTCATTCATTCATTCATTCATTCATTCATTCATTCATTCATTCATTCATTCATTCATTCATTCATTCATTCATTCACTCACTCACTCACTCACTCACTCACATCATTCATTCATTCACTCACTCACTCACTCACTCACTCACTCACTCACTCACTCACTCACTCACTCACTCACTCACTCACTCACTCACTCACTCACTCACTCACTCACTCATTCATTCATTCATTCATTCACTCATTCATTCAACTCATTCATTCATTCACTCATTCACTCATTCATTCACTCATTCACTCATTCACTCATTTAATCACCCATCCAATCAATCATGTGTTTAAATATACATTCAATCAATTGCTTACTAACTCATTTGTGAGTTATTCACCTGTTTTATTATGCCGTATAAACAAGCATATCTCGACTTGTTATTTAGCGCGTGATGAGTTTGTGTGTGCGCGCTAGTTATTACGTAAACTCTATTTAGTGTTAAAAAAGCTACAACATACCAATAAATAGCCGTGGTCTAGTGGTTCAGCGTACATCCTTCAAAACTTAAACGTGCAAGGCTGTGATTCAAATCCCGTTCCGGACAAGTATTTTTTTATCACATATGTTCTGAAGCCGTATATTTATCGATGTTATCTGTACCCTCCGATCTCAAGTTCGGTACTCTACCACCGAATCACGCCCGCCACTAAGTCAACTTAAGTAAAACTTCCAAAGGCATTTACGTGGTAGTTATTTATACACGTGTAATGAAAATGCCTTTGGAAGTTTTACTTAAGTTGACTTAGTGGCGGGCGTGATTCGGTGGTAGAGTACCGAACTTGAGATCGGAGGGTCCCCGGTTCGATCCTCCTCGCACCATGTTCGTTGTGTCCTCGAGCTAGCCACATTGCTTAGTACTGGTTCTACCCAGGAAGCCTGCACATAATACCCGAAAGGGGGTGATGCAGTATTAATAGCTAGATAGACTGAACTATAATAGTTGCGGGACTACTTCCCTTGTTTTGAGAGACGCCATTTGCTTAAATTATAAAAAGGCGCACATAATTAAATTCGAGTTGGCAGCAGGGCATTGTTATGCATTGGCGTAGCTACTATTAGGCCCTATAAGTCCTGGCCTATATATAAATTTGAAAAATCACTGGGGGTAAACCCGGTATGAGCGCAAATGGATTCTCGACGGAAACCAGTCACGATTGCTCAACGAAAAGTCAATACTGCCTGTATTATGTAGTTATGCGGCATAACAATGCCATTGTATAAATCTGTCAAGGTGTCCTGACGATTGCAATTCTAATGTCACGGTTTCTCCCTTACAGTGTCCCGAATTTTTTTACGACAATTACAGGGTTATCTAATGGAGGTAATCATAGCTACTAGTAGGTTTGAGAGTGTGATGGAGGTTTCTTTTGAGGAAGGATATTCCATATGCATAATGTAAGTATATGTTAGTACATCGATGGAAGATGAAAGTGATGTCAACCTTAAAGGGTATGAAATAAAATCTTCATTTTGGCTTAAAAAGATTGCATATTTTTGTAAACTTAAAACATTTAATAGGTAATTTTAAAATGGTTATCGCCTTAATTTTTATTAAAAAAAAAATTTAAACATGTTTTATTGTCGAAATATCCATTATAAAACACAGGTAATATAAACTTTCCCACAGCTTAATAGAGTTAAGGCGGGACCAGTAACGTACCCATGACCTGACAAAATTATAGAAAGGGAAAATTCCCTAGTTAACAACTCTCTTATGTAAATTTAACACTTCTGTTACTGTTTTGTATTGTTTATAAATAAATACATACAATATTGTAAGGTGCATCGGGGGATGGCCCTCCCCGACTCCCATGCACCACTGACGGGGAGAATAAATGGATCACCGGTTGAAAATTTAAAAAATATATGTTGGAAATGGAATGTGCGGTACATTTGAAATAAAGATGTTTCATTTATAAAAATATATATATTTGGCCTAACATATGCTGAAATATTACCACCATTTAAACAAACAAACAAACAAACACACATGTACAAGGCGACGAAACCGCTTCGAACTTCTCGACAAAAGGATCGAACCCGGGTGGGTGACGATTACGCTATACACAGAGCTAACCAGGCAGCCAGACTCTTTGAGTTATCTGGCGTGACCCAGGTGATCCAGTGACCCAGTGGATAGCACTGTGGAACTGAAGTCCGAAGGTGCAGGGTTAACACTTTCTCAAAGTTCACAGTGACTAGTCTTTAACCAACTCAGATTCGGTGGCCAAACATAATTTATTGTAATCTTTGGGGTGTTGGTGGTGGTGGTGGTGGGGGGGGGGGGGGGGGGGGGGGGGGGGGGGGGGGGGGGGGGGGGGTTCATGTACCGATAACGCGCATCTTCTAAGCAGATTATTCCCGACCGCGTTAATTGTAAAGAGGTTTCTCATAACCTCTATCCGACTTAGTGTTTACCACAGGTGTATCGGTAGTCTCTATATAGGTCACGCTGTAAACCATGAACAGCGCTGGTAGTAAAATCGTATTTGAAAATATGAGGCCACTGATTGGTTGACAAAGTTGTATGAACACTGAAGACAACTGTAGCTTAGGGAGCGGTATTATAACAAGACACGTATCAATGGCACGATGTAATGGACGGAATCAGCAATGTGATGGGGTGGATGACATGATGGAAGCTACGATGGAACTTTGCAAGATAATTGTTGTAAGACACAAACTGCCCCGTGCCATTGTAGCATCACATCGTGACGTCTGTTAATCTTTATTCTTAACTTAAAACTTGCCTTCATACCACTGCATCGTGCCATCTTACAATTGTATCGCGGCTTCATTGACATTTTCTGACAAGAGCTGTATTAATCATGACTTTCACAGCATTCCTTAGTTAACACAAATTTAAAACTATAAATGGTTCTGTAACCTTGGCGGGAGGTATATATACAGTACTGGTTCTACCCAGGAAAAATGGGGTGGTCTGCCTCTACAAAAAAATATCGACCTTCATATATGGCCTAACATGTGCTAAAATTGCATAAAACAGCATTCAAAAGAGTTCAATCCTCTTTACAAAAGGCTGATATATGTTCTTTAATGAAGATACTTTATTTGTGTTGTCATAGTGTGATGGGAGTAAATGGCATAAACACCAAAATATGCGAGACAATTCTCATATTTACATTCTTTATTCTCGTCGCTATAGTAACATCAATTACGTGTTCTATTTTCTATTGAGCGACACTGGAAGCGTGCGCAGTAGCTCCACCTTTCTGAGGAACCAAACTGGATGCGTTCGCAGTAGCCCCGCCTTTCTGCTGAGCCAAAACATATTTTATTTCAGCATTTTTATAACATATTTATTACAATGCATAGTTAATAGGATTGGAACGAAAGACATATCGTATAGAGTTCGTCTCCAATATCTTGGTATGAACCAAATGCAAGTTATATAGAAAAACTAACGGGACTAGTTACGTTTTTAAAAAATCAAGATTGTCGTGTGGCCCTTTAATCTGCCAATACGTGGCTTTTGTCCACCCTTCTTTTGTAAGACGTTAGTAATGTCATTAGTGTTTTACTCACCCGGCGTCGGCGTCGGCGTCCCACATCAAGGTCTGCGTGTAGGTGTGTTTACAAGTATACGAGTATGTCTCTTACATTTCTTATTCCAGTACATCCAAATTTGGCCATGGGTTTCCTTATAGCATTATCTTAAGGGCTGCATAAGTAATGTTGGTTCCTGTAACCCATGGGCTCCCATGAAACCCAAATTATGATATCCCTTAAAATGTGTCCCATTTCACATCAGATGTTGCGTGTAAACTGTGTTTACAAGTCTATATCTATTATATGTCTTATCCTACAACAACTAAATTTGACCTTGCGCTTCCTTATATCATTATCTTAAGGGCTGCTTCAGTAATTTTGGTTCCTGTAACCACTAGGCTACCATTGTACCCAAATTCTGATAGCCCTTAACAAGTGCCATATTTCACATCAAATGTTGCGTGTAAGCTGTGTTTAATAATAATAATAATAATAATAATAATAATAAAGACTTTATTTAACGAGAGAACTCATTTGAAACTAGTCAATCTACCATGAGGCCCTCAACAATACAATATATACAATATTTACAAGTAAAAATGCATTTAAAGTGGTATATTCAGTAAATGGAAATATGTTTAAATAGAACTGCAAGACTTAGACATTTACTAATATATCGGATGGTGAATCCACTGTAAATACAGTGTTTTGAATTGATTTACAGATTGGGCATTTTGTATATGGTGCGGAAGAGAGTTCCACACTTTAGAGCCTGAATAAGCAAATGACTTTCTGAATAACTCACTATTGGGTCTGGGGGAATATAGCTGAAGATTTGATGATGATCTTAAATTCCGCATATGGACATTTGAAGTTAGAGTAAATGCGTCTTTAAGATAAGCAGGGGCCTGTTCATTAACTGTTTTAAACATAATGACTGCTTTTTGAAATATAACTCTTTCGGGAAATGTCATCCAACTGAGTTCGGTAAAAAGTTCCACGGAAGGAGTATCGAAATCTTTATCTAGGATAAGTCGTGCAGCTCTTTTTTGGAACCTTACAAGTTTATCTTCGAGAGAAGTATTACAATTTCCCCATATCACACAACAGTAATCAAGATGGGGTAAGATATAAGAATTGAAAAATAATTTGCGCATAGGTATAGAAAGGTAAATCTTTATGCGAGATAACAGGTATAACAATGAATTACATTTTTTCAGAACTTTATCAATTTGGGTATTCCAAGAGAGGGTATTGTCAATTGTAACACCGAGTATTTTTTCTTCGTAACTACAATTAATAGTTTCATCTTTGAACTGAATAGAAGGGGCATTATGATAAATATGATGTATTTTGTTCTTAGATGAGAGATACATTATTTTTGTTTTTGATGCATTGATAGACATGCGATTAGTATCGCACCAGGCGTTGACGTTGATAAGGTCATTATTGAGTGAATTTGCAGCGTCGACAATAGATGAATTAGAAGTTGAAAGCGTTGTATCGTCTGCAAAAATATCCGTGACTGTGTTTTCCATAGATAATGGCAGGTCATTGATGTAGATTAAAAATAATAAGGCACCTAATACAGATCCTTGGGGTACACCCGATACAATGGGTGAAGATTCTGAAGTTATACCAGAAACCTGAACTTGCTGGTGTCTGTTATTCAGATATGATGAAAACCAGGAAAGTGCAGAACTATCTATTTTGTAAATTTTTAACTTTCGCAGCAATATAGTATGATCAACTAAATCAAACGCTTTGGACAGATCAAGAAATATAGTACCAACAATTTCATTGTTGTCAATGGCTGTTTACAGGTCTATATCTATACCTGTCTACATCATCACCACCACACAAATGTTTTTTTTTTGTGTTTGTTTTCTTACATATCTCTGTGTAGTTTTGTTTTATCAATTTATCAATATGGTTCGCCCCAACCCCCAACCATCCCACCACCCCATTATAATCACCACCATGGTGCTTTTTGTTTTTCATGTTATCTTCCGTTATTTCGATATTAAAATTTAAATTTGAAGGCAATCATTTACATATAAAACGATTTAGATTAAACTCAGATACACAGATGAATATCAATAAAAAAAACTGAAATGAAGCCGCAATAAAAAACAAATGCTAAATTCTCATACCCCTCCTCCCCGAGTTGCCTTTCGACCACAAAATTCTTTAAAATGAGAGCCATTTTGGATTAAAATTGATAAAGATAAAAAGTAAATTTAACACCCTGCCCCAAATGTTACTATAATTTGAATGAGATTCTAACAATAACTTAATATCGGCCCGAGTTTTACGTCATACCCGCCCCCGCCCCCCCCCACCCCCCCCCCCCCCCCCCCCCCCCCCTCCCCGCAACTCCATCCCACATTGTTTTAGCCTTGTTTTCTGATGATATACTGGCTATATAATTTATTATTCTCTGAAAAATCGAATAGTCGAGCCGCGCTGTTCTCTGACAGCTCTTGTTAAATGGCTATGTTAAATAGGTAAAATATATATTTCATACGTTTTTAAATGGTATTTTGAACAAACTATTTCTGCAAAAGTAAAAAGGAAAGACGTGTAAGTATTTTATTATTATTATTATTATTATTATTATTATTATTATTATTATTATTATTATTATTATTATTTTGTTGTTGTAATCAAGTAATCAACAGAGTAACATAAATTCATTGTCATGATCCTGATATGTTAATTAAAACATGTTTGGGTGACCTCTAATGTCACGTGACAGCATGAACAGACGTTGACCGTTCCACGAACAGACGTTGATTCAATGGTATTGACTCGGTTGTTTCTGTGTGTTGGTAACGCCTTTTTGTTTATAGTATTGATTGTAATAATAATACAAATGTTCTATTAACGTGTTTTGTATCAAATTACGGGTTTAGCTCATACACGTTACTGAGAATATTATAAATGTATTTTTTCATTTTTTTATCAAAATTAACATGTTAGCAGAAAATAAAATCTTAACAAATATGGTCAGGTAGTTCCATTACCGAATTATAAAAACGCATTTCACAAACACGTAAACGTATAAGTTATAATGATACAACATCGAACCAATGTAACAAGTATCCCCTATCTCCCCTATAAACGACCTCAAACTACGACCGGCAGGATGATGTTGCCAGGAGACAGCGCGCACCTGCAAGTCAGACATTGCCAACGGCGATCCTCTAAATACCACAATATACCTGCATTTAAGCCTAATTTTCAACACATTTTCCAAACTTCATTACCACATCAGTAGAACTAAAATGCATAACAGGATGAGATTAGTAGCACGGCCAACTGATGGCCAGCAGGTTTATGTTGCCAAGTGGCACCGCGCACCTGCAACTTCTATCTTTCTATTAAGCAGTGTATTGTTAGTTTTTGCGCCTCAGTCATAGCAGTCATCATTGTGTCTGGACCAGATAACACCATATCTATAAGTGACGTAAACATGCATTTGGTTGCAGTTTTTTTTGTATTTAATGCAGCGATCTAGATAACTAAAGCAGCTTAATTAAAAAGTTGAGTCACCAAGATGTTCCTCAAAACCTAGTAAAACACACCAAAAGCAATGTCCAAGCTGATCTAGAATTGAATATATTGTCACGTTAATGTCACGGCAGCCATCTTTCTTGGCAACCGTCTTGGATATTTGTATTTAACTTATAAGTAATAATAGTATTAAGCTCTGGTATACGTCAGAAATGGATTCCTTGACCCAAAAATCCTATCCATAAACACAAAAATGAATTTCCTAAGCTTATGCAGAAGCCAAGATATTGTCATTGTAATATCAAGGCAGCCATCTTGGCAGCCATCTTGGATATTAAGTAAGGTGTAGTCAGAAATAGAATCTTTGACCCAAAAAACCTAGTCATAGTCTTCAGAATAATTGTCCTAGCGAATGAAGAAGCCAAGATATCGTCATTGTAATGTCACGTCAGCCATCTTGGCAGCCATCTTGGATATTTGTATTTATCTTATAAGTAAGGTGGAGTCAGAAATTGATTCCTTGACCCCAAAAACCTAGTCGTAGACACCAAAATGATTGTGCTAGCTAGTGCAGCAGCCAATATATTGTCATTTAAATGTCACGGCAGCCATCTTGGCGGCCATCTTGGATATTTCAATTTCCTCAATGATGTCAATGTGGCAACATTCAGATTCAGAATCAGCATACCTTAAATATATTAAAACCATCAAAAAACATTGGTGGACGATAATTTTGAGTTTTGTCGTCTACTGCCGGACTACGAGTGTTGCGGGAAGTCTCGGAGTGGAGTCTTGGAACTTTTTATAATAATTTCCAGTGATATTAAATAGATGGAGATGACTTGTTTGAATTCAAATTTAAAACTGCTAGTGCTACTACTACTACTACTACAACTACAACTACAACTTCTACTACTACTACTACTACTACTACTACTACTACTACTACTACTACTGCTGCTGCTGCTGATGCTGCTGCTGATGCTGCTGTTTCTGCTGCTGCTGCTGCTGCTGCTGCTGCTACTGCTGCTGCTACTACTACTACTACTACTACTACTACTACTACTGTTATAGTGATAGTAGTATAGTAGTATAGTAAGTAGCAGCAACAGCAACATTAGCAGCAGGAGGAGGGGAGCAGCAGCAGTAGTAGAAGTGGTTGTAGTATAAAAAGTATCAGCAGCAGTAGTAGTAGCAGTAGCAGCAACAGTAGCCGTAGCAGTCAGTAGCAGTAGCAGCAACAGAAGCAGTAGCAGTAGCAGTAGTAGTAGTACACTTAACGAAACTTCTAACGCTACCTTTAGTTATTGTTTATTTTCTCAAAATATTCACAGTGGATATTCCTGAATTTTTCTACAGTAATGTGCAAATATGTCTAAAATATGTCATCAAAATTTGAGAACAAATCATTAAAGTGTTTTTGAAATACAACCTATCAAGTGAGATAACCCCCTATACCGAAAGTCGCAAATATCGGAAAATTTACCAATCGCACATTTGTATCGGCGCAATGCCGTTTTGAGTCGTAATTAAATATTGAAATGTTTTACTTCACCTCTGTACTTTTACTTGGATTCAGAATTACAACAACATGTATTAACAATATCATCAATCTAATAAGACAAAATAATACATTTACTATGTAAACTGTTCAAACTTAATTGCGACACCAATGACGTGTTTAGATCAACACTGGATTATTTAAAACAAATAGCATAAGAAAATGGATAAAGTTTTTGATATTTCATTTCACTTAAAATAATAAAAACACAATTTGAATCATATTTTATGTTTTGTTAACTTAACAGTCTCCATCAGTCTAGCACCAGTCTGTTCTGTAGGCAACGTCCTAATATAACAAAGTCCTAATACCTGGTGTGACCACCATTAGAAGCAATCACAGCTCTGCAGCGGCTACGCAATGGACAACACATAATCGCTACAGACGCGCTGTGGCACACGATTCCACTCTTCTAGTACAAACTGCCCTAGTTGTCTCAGATTGAGAGGCCTCCTGGCCCGCACAGCCCTACCAATAACATCCCAAATGTGTTTCAATCGGATTGAGGTCCGGGGAACAAGATGGCCAAGGCAGCACGTTAATTCTATGTGCACGAATAGTTGCTTGCGTGGCTCGCGCTGTATGGCATGGCGCTCCATCCTGCATCAAACGCATTCGACGGTTAGTCTGTAGATGTGGAATACACACAGGGATCAGGATTTCATTTTGATATCGTGCTGCGTTTAAGTTACCATTTATCATTACACCCGCGGTTTTGGTATTCATGGAAATGCCACCCCAAATCATTACTGAACCGCCACCAAATCTGTTCCTCTCAATGACACAGTTGTCCTAAAACGTTCATTCCGTCTTCTGTACACACGATGACGGCCGTCTTTGTCGAATAAATTAAACCTTGATTCATCCGTGAACAGGATTGATGCCCAGTCGGCTCTCGTAAACCGCACAGTGCCGACGCGCCCATTGAAGTCTATTGCGTCTGTGGCGAGCTGTAAGCACAATTCCGTAGAAGGGTCTTCGGCATCGTAGTCCATGTTGACGTAATCTGTGGCGCACAGTCGCAGCACTGATAGGTCGGCCGTGTGATCCTATGGTCGCCCTTGACGTATCCGTAGCTTGTCGATTCCTGTTACGTAGGTGCTGATTAACGATATTGTTATCTTGTTGTCTGGTTGTGACGCGACCACGTGGCTGCCTGAGTCGGTCTCGGACTGATCCTGTTTGACGATACTTGATCATCAAGCGTATGACACTGATTCTGTGGACATTCATTATTGCGGCAACCTGAAATCAAATGACCAGGGATAGAATTCACGAAACAAGTTTCGTCGTAAAATGGTTTGTGGACAAATAAATAAATATCTTATCAAGGAATAAAAGAGATGTTTTACTGACCTGCCTATAAGTCGCACCTCCCTCTATCAAACCAACAACGCGTGCACTTTGCTCAATAGATAGTCTAACCATTTTTTCTTGTACGTATGATTGACTTGCTAATCTCCTACTATTAGGGAATTAAAAAACAACCATTTCTTAAGCCGTTTTAAAACTCGGAAGCTCAAGTTCCACGTGCAGCATGCTTTGATTTTGAACCATCGCGCTGTTTTCACAAGCAAATAATCCGACGACTAATCCGTGATTCAAGATGCGTGATGACACTGTACATTGCACGCAAATCATTATTTTAAATAGTTTTCAATTCTTCTAATACAGGTGTAATACAGAGGTGAATTAAATTAAGGATAAACGCTACATACATGTAGTAGCATCAACGCCATGAACATCAACATGATACAATTGCGCGATTGGCAAAATTTCCGCATTTTGCGACTTTTGAATTTGAGGTTATCTCACTTGATGGGCTGTATCTCAAAAACGGATCTTTTTTCTTTCTTCAAATTTTGCGGAAATATGTATCGTAAATAGGAGCGTTACTCTGCCAAATTTCAAGAAAATCAAAAAAGCAGACTTTAAGAAATCCTAAAATAACTAAAGGTAGCGTTAGAAGTTTCGTTAAGTGTAGTAGTAAGAGGAGGAGTACTAGTAGTAGCAGCGGTAGTAGCAGTACTAGCAGTAGCAGCAACAGTAGCAGTAGTAGTAGTAGTAGTAGTAGTAGTAGTAGTAGTAGTAGTAGTAGTAGTAGCAGCAGCAGTAGTAGTAGTAGTAGTAGTAGTAGTAGTAGTAGCAGTAGTAGTAGTAACAGTAGCAGTAGCAGCAACAGTAGTAGTAGTAGTAGTAGTAGTAGTAGTAGTAGTAGTAGTAGTAGTAATAACAGTAGCAGCAACAGTAGCAGTAGCAGAAGTAATAGAGCAGTAGCAGCAACAGTAGCAGTAGCAGTAGTAGTAGCAGTAGCAGCAACAGTAGCCGTAGCAGTAGTAGTAGTAAGAGGAGGAGTACTAGTAGTATCAGCGGTACTAGCAGTAGCAGTAGTAGTAGTAGTAGTAGTAGTAGCAGTAGCAGTAGCAGTAGCAGTAGTAGTAGTAGTAGTAG
>JAWPHD010005822.1:0-95000 GCA_037043455.1 Cyrtodaria siliqua | reverse complement strand
CTGGACGCCGCGAGTTTTAACATATCAAGATTGTTGTGTCCCTTTGATTGCTTTGATCCCTTTTATATTAATGTGTAGCGTCTCCGTGGCCGAAAGGTTAACGACGTTGCGTTGTAAACATTCGCCTCTCACCGCTGCGGGTTTGAATCTCACTGGGAGCTCGATTTGTAAGTGAGGAAGTTTCGATTCTTACGGATGGCAGGAGGTTCTGGTACTGGTTCTACCCAGGAAAAATGGGTGGTCTGCCGCCGTCACAAAAAATCGACCGTCATATATAACCTTACATGTGTTGAGAATGACGTAAAAAAACATACAAACAAATATTAATGTATATGATGTTTTGATGCTCTTTTAAAGTGTACACTTGATTGAGCGGGGGCAATGGTTATTTATTTATCTGTTTTTGTGAACAAAATATTAACTGTTATCTGTTATTAAATGTACTGTTAACTGTTTTCAGAATTTTTTTAATTTATGAGCAAATTCAATTTGCTGTTATCCTGTTATGAGAACTCCCCCCCCCCCCACCCCATCCCCCCCCCCCCCCACACCCCACATCCTTTATTTGAATTACTAAGCCTCGTCTGTCGGAAGGGGACATAAACCTGGCGGATGGTGACGCTGCGTTTAAAACCTGTCGCCTCTTACCTCTGCCTGGGAGCTTCATTTTGTAGGTGAGAAAGTGTCGATTCTAACGGAACAAGGAAGGATACAGCACTGGTTCTACCCAGGAAAAAGTGGGTGGTCTACCTCCGCCACTAAACAATCGACGTTCTATATAGCCTAAAATGTTCTAAAAATGACGTAATACACCATTCAACCAACAAACCGATTTAGCAACAGCAAAAAACAAGCCGAGTCGTCGAGTTTTCCAGACCGAACCTTTCTATAAACAATAATTAAACCGAAGGTATCATGAAGCTTAATGTAATGCATATATGCACATTTCATTATGAAACTGAAGCACGCTGAGAGGGTTTTCATTTGGATAGACACCAATCATTCTGTCCGGTCGCCTCTAAGTCAAGAGTCCGATACTTCTTCTCTAGACTGCACAGTCATTTGGATAGACATCAATCATTCTGTCAGGTCGCCTCTAAGTCAAGAGTCCGATACTTCTTCACTAGACTACACAGTCATTTGAATAGACATCAATCATTCTGTCAGGTCGCCTCTAAGTCAAGAGTCCGATACTTCTTCACTAGACTACATAACCATTTGGATAGACATCAATCATTCTGTCAGGTCGCCTCTAAGTCAAGAGTCCGATACTTCTTCACTAGACTGCACAGTCATTTGGATAGACACCAATCATTCTGTCAGGTCGCCTCTAAGTCAAGAGTCCGATACTTCTTCACTAGACTACACAGTCATTTGGATAGACACCAATCATTCTGTCAGGTCGCCTCTAAGTCACCAGTCCGATACTTCTTCACTAGACTACACAGCCATTTGGATAGACATCAATCATTCTGTCAGGTCGCCTCTAAGTCAAGAGTCCGATACTTCTTCACTAGACTGCACAGTCATTTGGATAGACACCAATCATTCTGTCAGGTCGCCTCTAAGTCAAGAGTCTGATACTTCTTCACTAGACTGCACAGTCATTTGGATAGACATCAATCATTCTGTCAGGTCGCCTCTAAGTCAAGAGTCCGATACTTCTTCACTAGACTACACAGTCATTTGGATAGACATCAATCATTCTGTCAGGTCGCCTCTAAGTCAAGAGTCCGATACTTCTTCACTAGACTACACAGCCATTTGGATAGACATCAATCATTCTGTCAGGTCGCCTCTAAGTCAAGAGTCCGATACTTCTTCACTAGACTACACAGTCATTTGGATAGACATCAATCATTCTGTCAGGTCGCCTCTAAGTCAAGAGTCTGATACTTCTTCACTAGACTGCACAGTCATTTGGATAGACATCAATCATTCTGTCAGGTCGCCTCTAAGTCAAGAGTCCGATACTTCTTCACTAGACTACACAGTCATTTGGATTGACATCAATCATTCTGTCAGGTCGCCTCTAAGTCACCAGTCCGATACTTCTTCACTAGACTGCACAGTCATTTGGATAGACATCAATCATTCTGTCAGGTCGTCTCTAAGTCAAGAGTCCGATACTTCTTCACTAGACTACACAGCCATTTGGATAGACATCAATCATTCTGTCAGGTCGCCTCTAAGTCAAGAGTCCGATACTTCTTCACTAGACTACACAGTCATTTGGATAGACACCAATCATTCTGTCAGGTCGCCTCTAAGTCACCAGTCCGATACTTCTTCACTAGACTACACAGCCATTTGGATAGACACCAATCATTCTGTCAGGTCGCCTCTAAGTCACCAGTCCGATACTTCTTCACTAGACTGCACAGTCATTTGGATAGACATCAATCATTCTGTCAGGTCGCCTCTAAGTCAAGAGTCCGATACTTCTTCACTAGACTACACAGTCATTTGGATAGACATCAATCATTCTGTCAGGTCGCCTCTAAGTCAAGAGTCCGATACTTCTTCACTAGACTGCACAGTCATTTGGATAGACATCAATAATTCTGTCAGGTCGCCTCTAAGTCAAGAGTCCGATACTTCTTCACTAGACTGCACAGTCATTTGGATAGACACCAATCATTCTGTCAGGTCGCCTCTAAGTCAAGAGTCCGATACTTCTTCACTAGACTGCACAGTCATTTGGATAGACACCAATCATTCTGTCAGGTCGCCTCTAAGTCAAGAGTCTGATACTTCTTCACTAGACTACACAGTCATTTGGATAGACATCAATCATTCTGTCAGGTCGCCTCTAAGTCACCAGTCCGATACTTCTTCACTAGACTACACAGTCATTTGGATAGACATCAATCATTCTGTCAGGTCGCCTCTAAGTCAAGAGTCCGATACTTCTTCACGATACTTCTTCACTAGACTACACAGTCATTTGGATAGACATCAATCATTCTGTCAGGTCGCCTCTAAGTCAAGAGTCCGATACTTCTTCACGATACTTCTTCACTAGACTACACAGTCATTTGGATAGACACCAATCATTCTGTCAGGTCGCCTCTAAGTCACCAGTCCGATACTTCTTCACTAGACTACACAGTCATTTGGATAGACATCAATCATTCTGTCAGGTCGCCTCTAAGTCACCAGTCCGATACTTCTTCACTAGACTGCACAGTCATTTGGATAGACACCAATCATTCTGTCAGGTCGCCTCTAAGTCACCAGTCCGATACTTCTTCACTAGACTGCACAGTCATTTGGATAGACACCAATCATTCTGTCAGGTCGCCTCTAAGTCACCAGTCCGATACTTCTTCACTAGACTGCACAGTCATTTGGATAGACACCAATCATTCTGTCAGGTCGCCTCTAAGTCAAGAGTCCGATACTTCTTCACTAGACTGCACAGTCATTTGGATAGACACCAATCATTCTGTCAGGTCGCCTCTAAGTCAAGAGTCCGATACTTCTTCACTAGACTGCACAGTCATTTGGATAGACACCAATCATTCTGTCAGGTCGCCTCTAATTCAAGAGTCTGATACTTCTTCACTAGACTACACAGTCATTTGGATAGACATCAATCATTCTGTCAGGTCGCCTCTAAGTCACCAGTCCGATACTTCTTCACTAGACTACACAGTCATTTGGATAGACATCAATCATTCTGTCAGGTCGCCTCTAAGTCAAGAGTCCGATACTTCTTCACGATACTTCTTCACTAGACTACACAGTCATTTGGATAGACATCAATCATTCTGTCAGGTCGCCTCTAAGTCAAGAGTCCGATACTTCTTCACGATACTTCTTCACTAGACTACACAGTCATTTGGATAGACACCAATCATTCTGTCAGGTCGCCTCTAAGTCACCAGTCCGATACTTCTTCACTAGACTACACAGTCATTTGGATAGACATCAATCATTCTGTCAGGTCGCCTCTAAGTCACCAGTCCGATACTTCTTCACTAGACTGCACAGTCATTTGGATAGACACCAATCATTCTGTCAGGTCGCCTCTAAGTCACCAGTCCGATACTTCTTCACTAGACTGCACAGTCATTTGGATAGACACCAATCATTCTGTCAGGTCGCCTCTAAGTCAAGAGTCTGATACTTCTTCTCTAGACTACACAGCCATTTGGATAGACATCAATCATTCTGTCAGGTCGCCTCTAAGTCACCAGTCCGATACTTCTTCACTAGACTGCACAGTCATTTGGATAGACACCAATCATTCTGTCAGGTCGCCTCTAAGTCACCAGTCCGATACTTCTTCACTAGACTACACAGTCATTTGGATAGACACCAATCATTCTGTCAGGTCGCCTCTAAGTCACCAGTCCGATACTTCTTCACTAGACTGCACAGTCATTTGGATAGACATCAATCATTCTGTCAGGTCGCCTGTAAGTCACCAGTCCGATACTTCTTCACTAGACTACACAGTCATTTGGATAGACACCAATCATTCTGTCAGGTCGCCTCTAAGTCACCAGTCCGATACTTCTTCACTAGACTGCACAGTCATTTGGATAGACACCAATCATTCTGTCAGGTCGCCTCTAAGTCAAGAGTCCGATACTTCTTCACTAGACTACACAGTCATTTGGATAGACACCAATCATTCTGTCAGGTCGCTTCTAAGTCAAGAGTCCGATACTTCTTCACTAGACTACACAGTCATTTGGATAGACACCAATCATTCTGTCAGGTCGCCTCTAAGTCAAGAGTCAGATACTTCTTCACTAGACTACACAGTCATTTGGATAGACACCAATCATTCTGTCAGGTCGCCTCTAAGTCACCAGTCCGATACTTCTTCACTAGACTGCACAGTCATTTGGATAGACACCAATCATTCTGTCAGGTCGCCTCTAAGTCAAGAGTCCGATACTTCTTCACTAGACTACACAGTCATTTGGATAGACATCAATCATTTTGTGAGGTCGCCTCTAAGTCAAGAGTCCGATACTTCTTCACGATACTTCTTCACTAGACTACACAGTCATTTGGATAGACATCAATCATTCTGTCAGGTCGCCTCTAAGTCAAGAGTCCGATACTTCTTCACTAGACTACACAGTCATTTGGATAGACATCAATCATTCTGTCAGGTCGCCTCTAAGTCAAGAGTCCGATACTTCTTCACGATACTTCTTCACTAGACTACACAGTCATTTGGATAGACATCAATCATTCTGTCAGGTCGCCTCTAAGTCAAGAGTCCGATACTTCTTCACTAGACTACACAGTCATTTGGATAGACATCAATCATTCTGTCAGGTCGCCTCTAAGTCACCAGTCCGATACTTCTTCACTAGACTACACAGTCATTTGGATAGACACCAATCATTCTGTCAGGTCGCCTCTAAGTCAAGAGTCCGATACTTCTTCACTAGACTGCACAGTCATTTGGATAGACATCAATCATTCTGTCAGGTCGCCTCTAAGTCAAGAGTCCGATACTTCTTCACTAGACTGCACAGTCATTTGGATAGACATCAATCATTCTGTCAGGTCGCCTCTAAGTCAAGAGTCCGATACTTCTTCACGATACTTCTTCACTAGACTACACAGTCATTTGGATAGACATCAATCATTCTGTCAGGTCGCCTCTAAGTCACCAGTCCGATACTTCTTCACTAGACTGCACAGTCATTTGGATAGACACCAATCATTCTGTCAGGTCGCCTCTAAGTCAAGAGTCTGATACTTCTTCTCTAGACTACACAGCCATTTGGATAGACATCAATCATTCTGTCAGGGCGCCTCTAAGTCAAGAGTCCGATACTTCTTCACTAGACTACACAGTCATTTGGATAGACACCAATCATTCTGTCAGGTCGCCTCTAAGTCACCAGTCCGATACTTCTTCACTAGACTACACAGTCATTTGGATAGACATCAATCATTCTGTCAGGTCGCCTCTAAGTCAAGAGTCTGATACTTCTTCACTAGACTACACAGCCATTTGGATAGACATCAATCATTCTGTCAGGTCGCCTCTAAGTCAAGAGTCCGATACTTCTTCACTAGACTACACAGTCATTTGGATAGACATCAATCATTCTGTCAGGTCGCCTCTAAGTCAAGAGTCTGATACTTCTTCACTAGACTACACAGCCATTTGGATAGACATCAATCATTCTGTCAGGTCGCCTCTATGTCACCAGTCCGATACTTCTTCACTAGACTGCACAGTCATTTGGATAGACATCAATCATTCTGTCAGGTCGCCTCTAAGTCACCAGTCCGATACTTCTTCACTAGACTGCACAGTCATTTGGATAGACATCAATCATTCTGTCAGGTCGCCTCTAAGTCAAGAGTCCGATACTTCTTCACTAGACTACACAGTCATTTGGATAGACACCAATCATTCTGTCAGGTCGCCTCTAAGTCACCAGTCCGATTCTTCTTCACTAGACTGCACAGTCATTTGGATAGACATCAATCATTCTGTCAGGTCGCCTCTAAGTCAAGAGTCCGATACTTCTTCACGATACTTCTTCACTAGACTACACAGTCATTTGGATAGACATCAATCATTCTGTCAGGTCGCCTCTAAGTCAAGAGTCCGATACTTCTTCACTAGACTACACAGTCATTTGGATAGACACCAATCATTCTGTCAGGTCGCCTCTAAGTCACCAGTCCGATACTTCTTCACTAGACTACACAGTCATTTGGATGGACACCAATCATTCTGTCAGGTCGCCTCTAAGTCACCAGTCCGATACTTCTTCACTAGACTACACAGTCATTTTGATAGACATCAATCATTCTGTCAGGTCGCCTCTAAGTCAAGAGTCTGATACTTCTTCACTAGACTACACAGCCATTTGGATAGACATCAATCATTCTGTCAGGTCGCCTCTAAGTCAAGAGTCCGATACTTCTTCACGATACTTCTTCACTAGACTGCACAGTCATTTGGATAGACATCAATCATTCTGTCAGGTCGCCTCTAAGTCAAGAGTCCGATACTTCTTCACTAGACTACACAGTCAGCCACAACGTCAATGAAAAACAGGTTTTTGACAAAATTATAATTTATAAAAGATAACTGCCACACGGCGGCGTAAAACTGTTTGCTATTTACGGAATGTAGGAATAATGAAGTACAAGTCTTGGTAAGCCTGTAACAGGTATTTAAAAAGGACACTTATAGCATCATTTTGACTTAAGGGGGTTGATGCACTATTTTCAAACAAGACTTTAAAATTTAAAAACGTCTCTGAAAAACTTGAAAAAAGTGAAAGAATGATCAAAATGCCATGAAAAATAAAGGAGATATGACCTATTGAAAATTTACAAAGAACATAAATGGCATTCGCAACATCTCATACACTGCTTCGCTTCGCAGGTTTACTCGAATGTAAATCGAAGGTTTCCATATTGGTTACGTCGTCGCGCCTTAGATTCCCGCCAAAACAAATTTGCATTCAAAATCAAAGTTATCATCCAAATTTTGCAATGTCATTTAGCCGATTGTTCCATCTGTAGTTTATTTACATGGAAGCATTGATAAAACCTTCATCTGTATTGTAAATAACAAGTATGCAACGCAAATCATAAACGACACGTGTGGCCGACGGCCATATTGTTTATATAGCAACAGCTTAACAACAGTGCACTATTTTCTGTGGATATTGTTTTCCGGCTAACAAAATGTCAAGATTTTGAACATACCGAAGCGTCGAAGAATGACGGGATTGGCCGAGCGTTCACGATTGCATAAATGGAGGCGGCCATCTTGAAACGATGACGTCATCGCGCCTTTTCACCATACTAGTATATGGCATATTGACAAAATATACTTTAAAGCAAAGAAAATCACTGCAAATTGATCAAAAATAAATATACACATTTATTTGCAAATGTTCAATAGGTCATATCTCCTTTATTTTCACGGCATTTTGATAATTCTTTTAGTGTTTTTTTTCAAGTTTTTCAAAGGCCTTTAAAATAACCCTTGCCTGGAAATAGTGCATCAACTCGTTTAAAAGGACATACAGCAATCTTGAACCTCCATTGAGTATCATTTTGAATTAAAGGGACACACGGCAATCTTACACTTAACACCTCAATTGAGTATCATTTTGACTTAAAGGGACACACGACTTGAAGAATTCATCAAGCATTTCAATAAGCACCTCTAGCAGTTTGACGCCAATCTTTAATTTCACATGTCACTGATAATATATTCAAACCTATGGTAGAATAACGAATACAAGTTGAAAACTTAAAATTGTATTTATATATATGCAAGCAGATTTAAAATCAAAATGATACCGGATTAATAAATCGAGATGCTAATTTTAATGCTTGAAAAATATTTCAAGATTGCCGTGTGTGCCTTTAAAACTCGTTTCATTTTATTTCACCTACTTGTTGATCCGTTAATTCTCCCTGTCATAGGTGCATTTAGTTATAGACAATATCAGATAGCATTGGGCGAATGCTAAAATTTTAATTATAAGAAAGTTATTAACTGGGAAAGTTTTCTTTGCTATCTGTTCTTGAGGTTAAAAAGTGGATCGTAATTGACAATCTTAATTAAATACAAAGGAATCGTAATAGTATTAACCATATACATATATCGCAAGTAAAGATAAATGTCCATATTACCTTCATTATTATCGTTTGCGGAGCTAATATTGCGTTTCGCGAAGGGAGATAACTCGTGTGGCATTGTCTTATTTATTACAGACCAACCTGCTTGCATATAATTAAATGAAAGTTAATACAATTTGGCGTTTAATTTGTATTCGTTATTCTGCAGTTGGTTTAACTATATTATTGGTGCAATATAATTAACAATTGTTACAATTTACAAACTAATTTGCGTTCAACTATTCCAATATTCATAATGATTTTAAAATAAGGAAGTTATGTGGGACGCCGCGAGTTAAAACAAAAAAAAAAGGATTGCATTATGTCATTTTAATGTAACTACTGTTTTGCATGAACCATTGTGTCTTTGCTGTTAACCCGTTCAAAAATTCCCACGGTATCGCAACCTTGAAGTTGAGGTGAAAACTGTAAAATGCACAACATGTACGCAACATTCACATAAAACGGGTTGTTTCGTGAGTTCGACAGGGTACTGGGATACAAATAAAGTGACTGCAGGCGATCTAGAAGAGTAATTGGTGTCAATCCAAATACAAATGAAACCCTTCATAATGTGCTTCAGTTTTATAGGAAATGAGCATATGTATTAAATTAACCGGAACTCGTTAATGGAAAGGTTCGCGCTGGACTCTTGACGACTTGGCTGCGGTTTTGTTGTTAAATCATAAATAATTATTCAAAAGGGAATTATCATGATTATTTTGCTAACAGTTGTACATATAATTCAAATGACGGTATACAGTACTGGTTCTATCCAGGACAATGGGGATGGTCTGAGACAGAGCACAAACAATTCGACCGTCATATCAGGGATGGAACTCGACACATAGGGCCATGGTCATATGTGGCCTAGCATGTGCTAAAATGACGTAAACCACCATTCGCACAAACAAAACAAACAAATCATAATGCTTCCAGATCGCCTCCAGTCCCTTTAAAGTAACAAACGCGCCAAATAACGAAATATACACTACAAGACCGTTTATCAAAACTCTGTCCAGGTCATATAAGAATGTATATGTGTCGATTAAAAGTTTATTCTCGGGTTCTTAAAATATCCGTGATTGCGTAAATTTAATGAATTAGAAGTTCCAGCTTTGGGGTTTGACATGGCTGGTTAAAGCCGTTTTTAAAACTGTGTCTATGGAGTTTTGATTTTCAACATATGTAAGTTATATACCTCGTCGTCAGTAGGTTTAGAAACGGTGTACATTTGTTGTAAACTATGTCGGTTGTTGGCGGGATGGGGACATTAAGTAATGATATATTTCATCTCATCTTATCGTATACTTTGTTTAACATTGTTACGTAGTGTCGTCTGCCTCCAGAGTACTATATAGTTTGTGTCCGGCGTATTATGCCTCAGGGTCCGGAATACTCTCTAAATCTGTCGAAATCCGGCGTACGAAAAGGGTGTGTTTCACCCTCATCTTTAGTATAATAGGTTTATTAAACAAGCATGTGTTGTTTTTACTATAAGTTTTTACTATAATTAGTAATATCTCTGTTCTCTCTATTAAAACGTTCGCGCCGCTCGCAGTGGACACTTCTTTAATTAGCGTGTTTCGTTAACACGTACTGTCGGCCTGTATGCAGATATCACAGCAAACATTTAAGGGGGAATTGACCTATTCGAAAATTTAATATGAACTATATAAATTTGTAAATTTGAAGATATTTGCGATTTGAATCTGAATTTTGTTAAACAAGTTTTTAACAATAAAGCCTCAAGTATGGCTATCTTTGACTCTTTTTTTTTTATATAAAAATCGCGTCACACACACGCACGCACGCACACACTGTATTCTATGAAACATTCCAAATGCGATACAGGTATGTTGGGATTACAATATTACATCTTATTTTAATGAGTATTATATTATTAATTTATATTGTTACATGAATCACGAAACAGTAGATGAAACGGACAATGACAAAAGCATCAGTAGCAGCAGCAACAACATGTTATTTGATCTTGTTTACTCATGTGAAACCAGAACTGTTATCAAAAATCTGTTAAAAAATACACGTGAAAATATCATCACACGGTAATTGTTAATTTCTATTGATTATTTTTCATGCTATGAAAATGTGAAATAAAAATCATAAAATAAGCATGTTTTTTTCTCTTTCTAATCAATTTCCCATTCAGTGAAGCATGGATATACAGGTATGTAGATCTATGAGTGAACTAATAATTTATTATCTACCTGGCGACGACGAAACATAATAATAATAACAGTCAAAACGTCCCCTAGTCAAAACGTCCCCCTTAAAAAGATAATATTTGACCAGTGAAATTATAAGAGAAAATCAATAAAGTGTAGCAGACAGGATTTTATTATTCCTTTAAATAATTACACTTAAAGGGACACGCGGCAATCTTGATTTTTTAAAAACTCACGGCGTCCCGTGTTTTTCTCTTAACTTGCATTTGTTCAATCATTAATATTAATTATAAGAATTGTATTAAACCATTTGTTTATGAATATTATTACTTTTTGATATTACTACACCAATATCTATCTATTGATACTGCAACACCCCCTTTCGAAGATTATGTGCAGGTTTCCTGGGTAGAACCAGTACTAAGCAATGTGGATTAATTATCTTGCCCAAGGATATATAACATGGCCATGGCGAGGATCGAACCCACGACCTTTCGATCTGAAATTCGGCGCTCTACCACTGAACCACGCACTCCACGCCGTAGTATATTAAAACTTATAATATAAAAAGACGAAATAGTGAATACTTAAAATTTGATTTATTTAAATGTAGCCAGGGTAAAAGTGAAAACGATACTGCATATATATAAATCGACACACTCATATCGTCTGCCTTGCATTCGGGAGGTCGTGGGTTCGGGTCCCCTGACCGCGTCATACCAAAGAATTAAAAATGGAGTAGTCACTTGTAACCCTTGCCTGACGAGCAAATAATGGGTAGTGCTACAACTGATTGACCAGTGTCAGAATAATGTGACTGGGTGGGTGGGGGTATCATGTCTACTACGGCTTGGTATTCCAGTGTGGCAGCACTATAAAAGAAACCATTGAGTTCGCTGCTTCAAGTAGACATATCATCACATCACACAACAACACACAGATAAAAGTCCAAACATTGTGCCTATAATCGTCGGGTAGGACGCCTGTCGTAGGCGGAGGGACGATAATATTCTTTAAAAATACTCACACACACACACACACACTTCAAGATTGCCGTGTGTCCCTTTAATACTTTTAACACGTTTGTTTCTACTTTCGGTTTGCTCGGCAATACTCGAGTATATTCGGATAACGTTTAGTTCTGATTGGTTAGTTGAAGATTCCCGCGAATTGGGGTTTTCTGGGAGAATTGTAGAAGGTTAACATTTTGGAATGTGGTAATATAGATCTGGAAGTTTGAGGGCAAAGCTACTGATTTGAAGAAGGGTTATACTATTTGCTTAGTATATGGGTTCGTATTTTTGTATTGGTAGACAAATTACTGCGCTGTAATTTATATTTCGAGTGTATTCGATTCGTTCCCAGTTTGTTCGTATCGGTCTGTGGTTTGTTTCGGATTCGAGTTGCTTCGCAGGACTGTTCAACTTCAACCTTTATTTTCTATTTTAACATCATGCATGTAGGGATGTGGTTTGTTTTATTTACAGCTAACCAGCATGTTGCACATACTGGACGAACGGTAGCGAATGATGTGATTGTGGAAAAAAAGTATGTTTCGATTATTGGGGGGAGGGCCAAATGTTTTCATAACATTTTGGGGGGGGGGGGGGGGGGGGGGGGGGGTAGGGCGGCCCCGGTTTCTAAGCCTATGATATTAAAACATAATTTAAATTAAATGTGGAGGTGTTCTATCTTATTGATCTATCTATCTATCTATACTGCATCACCCTCTTTCGAAGATTATGTGCAGGTGCGCGTCTGTGCAGTGTGAGTAAGATAAAAGGGGTAAAAAACGTCTTAAAAACAGGTGAAGGTGAAATAAAGATAATAGGGTTAACTGTTAAAAGTCTGAGCAAGACAAGTGATTTTTAAAAGATAAAAACAGCGTTTCTTGTTTAAGGCATGGAGTGGGAGACGGTGCAAACGGCCAATTTGAATGAATCCAAACTTGGAAGCTTTGCTATGTCTGCTGGCAGTCTGTTCCACTGTACAATGGCGAGCGGGAAAAATGAATACTTATAGTAATCAGCAGAGGTGTGAATCTGTCTATAAGCCAGGGGATGGGACTGTCGTGATATTCTCGTGGGTTGCGTGACGTATGGTGGCATTTCTATGGCAACAAGTCCATGTATGATTTTGTAGAGGAGACATAATCGGGAGTCACTACGTCGGTCTTCTAATGATCACCAACCTAGGTCACTGAGCATGTATGAAACACTGGCGTAATACGAGTAGTTATTTAGCGTCCAGCGAGCTGCTCTGCGCTGTACCATCTCTAACTTGTTTATATTTGTCTAGGTATATGGATTCCATACAGGGGAGGAATATTCAAGTAAGGGGCGCACAAGGGTCTTGTATGCTACTTCCCGTATATCTTTATTTTGTGATCTTATGTTTCGCTTTACAAAACCTAAAGTCCTATTTGCAGTGGATGTTGTTCTTTGGATATGGTCATTCCAGGTGAGGTTGCTGCTGATCACTGATGAAATTGATGTCATGTGAAAGTTGTGAATACAAATTATAAGTTAAACGGAGCATACACCCACAAAACCAGTACAAACTCAAGATACTGTACATTTCATGAATAAAGTACTCACTCGTCAGGGAGGGATACATGATTTGAGATAAGGGAGGGAGAGGGGAGGGGTCACAACCTTTAAAAAAACAATAAAAACCAACTGACCCCTCTCTCCTAGCTCCCCTATACATGCACGCATGCACATACGCATGCAGCACGCACACACGCAAAACCGCCTTTTATCATGTCTTTTTTTATGACCTCAGTTTTAGGGGTGCGCAATTTAAAAAATAAATTATTTTTGCATATCAGTTTACATAACTTTTCAGATTTTAGGGATTTCATAGAGCAAGTCTACATAGCATTCAGTCAACTTTCATTTGAACCACGTATATTTTAGTGACGGAGAGAAAAAAAGAGAACAATCTTTAAAGAACAGTGATGTATTTTCGACCATTTTAAATATATAGAAATCTACAATAGACATTGTGTTTCTGTAGTTTCTGATAATACGGGAAAAGCTCGACATGACCTAGTCTCATTTATTGATTTGACGTCTTATTTTTTTTTACATATTCATAATAGACGTTAATAGTAATGCAGTCTGCGAAATAAACACATAGTCCGAGCCCGAGGCTATAACTTTTTCGTACGGACTATCAGACTTCTACAAATACATAGTCCGATCGAAACATTAGATAAAAAATCTTTAAAACTATTTATCTGACCTGGGAATTCCTTGAATAGCAGTCCAGGTTATCATATGCTTCAGACTATCATTGAGTAAAAGCTGGTATTTTTCCATCGATAATTATGAGCGTCTGCGCGAACGAGACACAACGTTATAAATAGTAACTTATTTCCTAGAGGGATATGTTGAATTCGGGACATTGAATATCCAATCAGATTGCAAGGAAATCATGTGCACTTTCATAACCGTAATTTTTATATCGCTTGTTTCCGTAAAATGTTTCGGCCTAGTCAACCTAGTATTAAAGCAATAGCGATTCCGTGACTGTTCAGATTTTACGGAAATCAACGGAGATTTGTCTTCAACATGGCATACTTTCTCAAATTATGGAATGAAAATGCTAAGTCTGGAAAAAAAGAGTAAAAAGAGCATTGAAGATGTCACCAATTCTAAAGGAAATGTACATGTAGAACTTGTTTTAGAATTTTGTGCAGTTTTGAATCTGTATGCACATATTTTGCTGATGTTTTACTGTTTCTAAAAGGTCAGATACCACTATTGATTTGGGGCTTTGGATTGGTTGAAAAAAGTATAGGGTCTATTAGGGCATTATTATAGTCAGATTATAGTCAGATTGTAAGGTAGATTCTGATTGGATTAAATTACCCAAATCATAACAAATCCCCATAAAACATAAAAATATTATGTTTCCATCATAAAACATGTTGATTTAGGATATTTTGACTGAAATTTGCATTTTTATGGATACAATTTTACTGAGAGTATATTTGCAAAAAGTAAAATTTCTTTACTGCCATTCTGGGGGTGGCCACCTTCAGTGAACTATATAAACTTAAATTATCACAGTGGGATATATAATTTAATTTCAAAATTGTTTGAAAGTGCAATATATATTAAATGATGTTCATGTGTAAAAAGTGATAAAAACAAGTTCCAACCCTACAGAAGTTTAATTATAAAAGAATGATGCGTGGCATGGTGATTACCCTATTCTTAATCGCCCCAAGTGGCAAAATAAAAACAACAGGCCTTCAGAAATTTCTGGGGAGAACCCTGAGTACAAACAAAAAGAGTAAAGTGTTTGCAAAACAGTTGGTTCAGTGGGCGCCCGTGGCTAAGCCACGAAATTGATAACATGTTTTGTTAAACTACTTTCTTTTCCAACTAGTCGGTTCTTTAGTTTCGGACTATGAAATTCCCTTTCGGACTATACCATTTTCTTAAAATGATAGTCCGAAGACTATAAGGCTAAAAACATTTTCGTGCAGACTGGTAATGCACCCGGTAGACTGCGCATATCAAATCTCGTAAATCTGCATCTATGCCTTAAGAAACTGGTGTTATGTTTGATCATGATATTTCTATTGGCGGTAAAAATAAATAAAATTAAATGATAGGACAGAGAGAAGCATAGGTCGAGTGCAGGCAGAAGAATGGTAAAGTTTTCAAACTGCGTTAGTCTGAACCACTTACTCTCGTAGACGCGTATTTTATGCACTAGACACGAACAAATAATTGCTGACCGTTCAATCTTATTACCAAGCATTGCGCGTAACGTCACGTAATTTTTGACGCCGTCGTGACGGTATATCGTGACGTTGGAGGTGTTTCCCATAACAAACTAACGTTGACAAAACTAAATGATTAAATCTCGTTATTTGTGATGTTATTGTACGTGATCCAAGATGGCGGCGCCCAACAAACTCATTTATTTGAAGGAAAAAATCGTTCATAGCTTATAGAAAAAATTGATTTTTTTCTGTATATTGGAATATATATATATATATATAATACGTAATTATCTATAGTCGGTTCGGCCGTGTCGAGCTTTGCCTGTATTAATGTGCGACTATGTTAAGGACTATAAATCTTATGTAGTACAACGCACAAGAACATATTATGCAGTTGAACTATTTGTACTCACAAGTAAACATTATATTTGAGTGTAAACATTAGCAATGTTGTCAATATTAAGGTTATAATATTGTGTCAAGATAGTATTGTGTTAAAGTACCAATATATGATTGCTTGATATTTATACATTGTATTATGTATTGCAGATACCCACATTTTGTTTGGAACTTGGAGAATGTGTGTGTACATATATGTAAATAAAGATGAACCATACAACCGAGTTATTTGTGGTGCAGGCCCAATTTAGGAAGTTACAAACCTAAACTACAGTCAGCTTCACTGGCGCCCAACGTAATAACGGACAGCTATGTTAAAAGGATCAGAAGAGCGAGCGCTGACCCCGCTGGGGATAAACATATTACTGAACACGATGTGTGGAGATGAAAATAATGATACCAGGACGCGTGGTGATAAACATTATATCACATACCAGGACGCGTGGAGATAAACATTATATCACATACCTGGACGCGTGGAGATAAACATATCACATACCAGGACGCTTGGTGATAAACATTATTATATCGATACCAGGACGCTTGGAGATAAACATTATATCACATACCAGAACGCGTGGAGATAAACAGTATATCACGTACCAGGACGCGTGGAGATAAACGATATATCACATACCAGGACGCGTGGTGATAAACATTATTATAATATTGATACCAGGACGCGTGGAGATAAACATTATTATATCGATACCAGGACGCATGAAGATACAGATTATTATTTGGTACCAGGACGCGTGGGGATAAAATTATCATGATGCCAGGACAACGACTTTTAGACTTCATCACGGTAACCGGTGCTGTAGGATCAAGGACATAATTATACAAGTGCTTTAATAGTGACACTTTTATGACAATTTTCAATTTTATTTTATATTAGGACACTTGTGATATTCGGACATTATTGTGATATCAGGACATTTATTGTGCATATTGGATACAGTGTGTGTATTTTATACAGTAAAGTACAGTAAAGTACAGTCCAGTCAGCAGAGGGTGAGTCGAAACATATTTTTATATACTGTCTGAAGTTATGGCATATCATTTTTCACATAGAAAAGTAGCCAAGTATTTTTGCAGGGAGCATATTGTAAAGTATTGTAAGAGAGTGATTCACTTGATAATTAACAGTACTTAAAGGGGTTGATGCACTATTTTCAAACAAGGTTTATTTTAACATAGTATAACAACTTGAAAAAAGCTGAAAGAATTATCAAAATGCCATGGGATATGACCTATTGAAATGTTGCAAGAAAACATAAATGGAGGCTGCCATCTTGGAACAATGACGTCATCGTGCCTTTTTACCATTATTATGGCATATTGACCAAATGTATTTTAAAGCAAAGAAAATCACTGCAAATGAAAATAACCATATAATTTATACATTTTACATCTGTATATTTATTTTTAATCAATTTGCATAAATTGTATGGTTATTTTCATTTGCAGTGATTTTCTTTGCTATAAAATGTATTTTGTCAATATGTCATATATGGTAAAATGGTGCGATGATGTCATCGTTCAAAGATGGCCACCTCCATTTATGATCTTTGCAAATTTTCAATAGGTCATAAAAAATTATCTCCTTTGTTTTTCATGGCATTTTGATAATTCTTTCAGCTATTTTCAAGTTTTTCAGAGCCCTATTAAATAAATAGTGTTTGAAACTAGTGCATCAACCCCTTTAACTGAAGGTGAAGGGACACTATTATTTGCATGATAGAACACAAAAATTATATCTATCCTACTATTCTATTTGCCTATTACCAATATTTAACACTGAGCAGTCTTGCTGTTGCATTCTGTCCATTGCAGAGTCCCAAGTCTATTGTGTGTTTTCATATTGTTGAGTAGTAGAATAGTTTTTCTTTATCCTCGCCGTGTTGATACAAGTCATTTTGGCGAGCGTTTCAATAGAAGTTTACGATGTGCAGAAGAGTCCAAGTAAATAACATCCCTCGTCCAAAGTAGTTTAGCGTAGATAGCAGCAGTAGAGTTGATTGAAGAATTCCAACGATGTTTACTATAGTTGATTAACTTTTCTAAGAAGATTGAAGTTTTGACCAATCGGATTGCCTGCAGAATTGTGACTAGGTCAATCCGATTGTCGGCTCGAAAAGATGATTTGAAGCTCCCGACCAATCAGGACACAGTAGATTTGAAGCCTATCCAGTAGGTCAATCCTGTTGATTGAGAATCCCGTGGTTGTTGGTCCCGTGAGGTTTACGTTCTAGAACGAAACGCAGAATGGTTGACGACCCCCGGAAAGTTCCCCAACTTTTGCGGAGGTGATGTTACGGCGTCCCCCATTCTGTGTCTGCTCCATGATCATGTATCCGTCATGTATCCGTGGTGATTAAGTCCCAGCAGGTTGTTGCACGTGGAATCTCCACAAAGTGAGCCGTCTGTATGTTTCCGGAACCATTGTCTAGCCTTGCTTAGAATACCATACAATGGCCTCGAAGCTCACGTTCAATCTGTGTAGGCTCCACGTATGTCCATGGTGATTATGTTCCAGTAGACTGCAAAAAACGGCCCTGAGAAGGGCCACGGTATCACCCTAGTGTGGGGTGTATACCATATCGGAACGTGTGTCGAATGCAGATGGCAATGTTCAACGCTTTCAACGTTCGGCTCGATGTTCGGCTCGATGTATATCCTACGAGCCCGACGTTGGGCCCGACGTTGATGGTGGTCGACGATGGTAGCACGTTCCGGATCCCCCTGCAGGACGCGTCAACATCGCTTGAAGAGTTGTCGGTATAGTCGAGAAACTCTCCATTGAAGACGGACACGTCCTGCTGGTTCGATGGTGTTAAGAATGTCATATTGTTGATACACTGATTGACCCTGAGATTACTATGGTATTCCCTTGACAAAACAGGTTGTAGCTTTTCATTGGTTCTTGAATTGTGACGTCACCATGTATTTTCTGGTGTCTCCCATCTTCATTGGCTGTTGAAGTCACATGTCAGCAGGTCATGTCAAGTTATTTGAATAAACGTACGTCACAGGGTAATTCTGGTGTCTCCCATTTTCATTGGCTGTTCAAGTGACAGGTCAGATAATTCAGTCAGGTGATCATTCATGTACATAAATAGTTGCAAGAGCAAAACAGTGACCTAGATCTTTCTTACAGGTTGAAGTTGAAACCAGGTCTTCAGTTTAATTGATAGTAAATATTAATAAATAGTTACTTTATTTTGATTCAGAAAAAACAGCACAGTGTGTTTATGAATACTGTTTATGAGTTAGATTTGTTTTTGTTGATAAGGCCAAATAAAATAATAGTTGTGTTTCCTGTTACATTGAAAAAAAAGATAGGGTAGGTAGGTAGGTGAAATCTTTTTTTTGGGTTTTACTTTTTATTGCCAATTTAGTAGGGTAGGTAGGGATTTTTATTTATTTTTGTCTGACAATAAAACTCCTCGTGATATAGAGCAAGTTCACACTCTTTAATATCACCTACTTTGTGACATATTTTGTATAACCTTAATAAATGGTGCTGAAACTGGTGCCGGACAATTCCTGCCTCGTCTTGTGTTCTATATCACTATGTATATTACACATGTTCTATATCACCAGGGATGGAATCTAACTTTTAAAGCTTGGTTGCCCAAACGGGCAACCATCTTCTGGATTTTGGTTGCCCAGCTGAAAATTTATGAGCCCAGATTTTCTGGATTTTTCTTTTCGACACACTAACAAACACATTAACAAACATGATTTTAACAAATTTACTTTATTTAGGCCAAACAAAAAAAAAGGTGTGTTTCCTATTGCAAGCTCTAGGGTCAGTAGGTAGGCATATTTATATTATATAGTTCACTAGTCTGATCATGGCCATTACAGTTACTCTGGCATGGTATATATTTCACCCTTTTCCTGTGAAAAATTCCCATCTTAAAAAAATAAATTATATATATATATATATTGTAAAATGTTAAACTACAATACAGGAAAACAGCATACTTTTTGCAATTCCCCTTCCTGAAGGCCCTGGCCCCAGTCACCTAAAAGCTGACTAGTGCCCTTAAAGATTCCCCCGTGAAAGTGTTATTTGTAAGTAACATCAAATACCGTAACGTTCGCGCTCCGTGAAATTAGAACGGGAGCCGCATTTTAGAATGGCCCAAAACGAAAATGCGTCAATTTCCCAATATCCGGTTGACTTAAATTGCATTTTATCGTTGAATAAACAGAGTTGCGACTATTTACTGCATTTAATCGCTTAATAAACTGTGTAAGAAATATTTTCTTTGTTGTTGTTTTCTACTGAAATGTTATTTGTCCCGCATTGACGAATAATGCCGAGGAAATCGACTTTAGCTTGTCGAAAAAGCTAGTCGCCCGGGCGGACTACCGACTTATGAAATCTACTCGCCCAGCTTGAAATTGAGTCGTCCCGGGCGAACGGGCAACCGTTAGTTTCCATCCCTGTATCACTATGTATATTACATTACATTGAAATGTCAAAGGTCAAATATAATTCAAACAAATCGAAGCGCCGTTTTATAAAACATCCTTTAATAACTTCAATTTTTGTGAATTCTGTAAATATTTTATTGCCAAGAAAGGTGTGCAAGGATATGCATTTGAACTTAAAAAACTACTATTCCATTTTACAATAATGTGTCATTATGTCAAAGATTCAAAGTTATTAAAGGCTGTTTAATAAGTTGGGGTCCACATCTGTTAAAATTATAAGTTATTGGTGATATTATATATTATAAGTTATTGGTGTTATTATAGTACTAGCTCTCTTATTTTCTGCTTCTTCGGGGTCAGACTGCACCTAGGGTGCATCTATAAACGTCCGTATGTAAAAAAAAAAAAAAATGGCACCCGAAGACGTCAAATAAATGAGACTACCTCAGACCACACCTCAGGCAGTGCATCCCCAACACACAGGCCGTTTCGTAGACTGCGATGACATAAATGAAAATATACTTCTTTGCGCCATTTTTGTATTGAACAGAACATACATAAATTTTGAACATGTATACATAAATTAATAAAGTCCGTTACTCGACAGCACAAAAATAGTATTGTCAACACAAAATATAACAATGCGTAATGTCCGGTAAGTTTTGACTGAACGATAACCCAGGTTAAAATAGGCGCTGTTTATGTACATTTCGCCGATTTATAAATATTGAAATTATCCTCATTAAAATTATATTTCTTTGTTCTTTAAAACGTGCGTAAAACAAAATTAACAAACAACAAACACAAATAAAAAACAACGTCAACAAACACAAATAAAGTCAATTTTATTTTTGCCGATTTTTAGCTCTACTGGCCGAAACCCAGCAGAGCTTATGGGATGGCGAGTTGTCCGTCGTCCGTCGTCCGTCCGTCGTCCGTCTGTTAACTTTTGCCTTGTGAACACTCTACTCTAGGGCCTAGGGCCTTCATTATTAATCGAATCTTTACGAAACTTTACCAGTGTCTTTATATCAATGGAAGCTCGGACAAGTTCGAAAACCAGCCAGATCGGATAAATTTCGCAGGAGTTATGGCCCTTTGTTTTGCTGAAAAATGCCATATTAAGCCTTGTGAACACTCTAGCACCTTCATTTATTATTTGATCTTTACCAAACTTGCACGGATTGTTAATATCAATGAAAGCTCGGACAAGTTCGAAAACCAGCCAAATCAGATCAGTAACGCCGGAGTTATGGCCCTTGTTTTTTTCTGAAAATTGCTATTTTCTGCCTTGTGAACGCCCTAACACCTTCATTTATTATTTGATCGTTACCAAACTTGCACAGATTGTTAATACCAATGATAGTTCGGACAAGTTCGAAAATCAGCCAAATTGGGTCAGTAACACCAGAGTTATGGCCCTTGTTTTTTCTGAAAAAGCCATGTTCTGCCTTGTGAACACTCTAGCACATTCATTTATTATTTGATCTTTACCAAACTTGCACAGATTGTTAATATCAATGAAAGCTCAAACAAGTTCGAAAACCAGCTAAATTGGATCAGTAACACCGGAGTTATGGCCCTTGTTTTTTCTGGAAAATGCTATTTTCTGCCTTGTGAACACTCTAGGGCCTTCAATATTAATTGGACCTTTACTTAACTTTGCCAGTGTCTTTATATCAATGAAAGCTCGGACAAGTTTGAAAACCGGCAAGATCGAAATAATTCCACCGGAGTTATGGCCCTTGTTTTTGCTGAAAAATGCCATATTAAGCCTTGTGAACACTCTAGCACCTTCATTTATTATTTGATCTTTAGCAAACTTGCACAAATTGTTAATATAAATGAAAGCTCAGACAAGGTCGAAAACCAGCTAGATCGGACCATTAACAGCGAAGTTATGGCCCTTGATTTAGTTAAAAATGCTATATTTTGACTCGTTAAGACGATAGGGCCTTTATCTTTCATTCGATCTTTAAGAAACTTTACCAGATTGTTTATATCAATGAAAGCTTGGACAAGTTTGAAAACCATCCAGATTGGACCATTTACGTCGGAGTCTTGGCCCTTGATTTTCTGAAATATGCTATATCTTGGCCTCATTAAGACGAAAGGGCCTTCATTTGGCCGGATTTCATTGAAACTTTGCAGGGATGATCAGTACCAAGCCTAGTTGTACATAGTCACCGTGTTCCGGTTGAATGATTTAGGCGGAGTTATAGCCCTTTAAAGGTTTTAATACACAAGCTTTGTTCTGACTAGTTCTCTTGAACCCCTGGCCGGATTTAACAAAGCTTTTTAGGGATGATTAATTCCATGTCTAGTTGTGCAAAACATTGCCGTATTCCAGTTGAATGATTTTTTTTGGCAGAATTATGGCCCTTTAAAGGTTTTAATACACAAACTTTGATCTACTTCTCCTGACCCCTCGCCAGATTTCAATAAAACTTTGCAGGGATGATCAGCACCAAGCCTAGTTGTGCATGTCGTCGTCACGTTCCAGGTTAACAGATATTTGGCAGAGTTATTGCCCTTTAAATTTTTTTGATACCACAATTTTTTCCGGGCTAGTTCTCCTGAACCCCTGGCTGGATATAGACGAAACTTGACAAGGATGATCAGTATCAAGCCTAGTTGTGCATATCATCGCCATATTTCGGTTGAATGATTTTTGGCAGAGTTGTGACCCTTTAAATGTTTTAATACACAAACTTTGTCCAGATTAGTCTCTTCTGATTTCAGCGAATCTTGGCGAGAATGATCAGTACTAAACCTAGTTGCACCTATCATTGCCATGTTCTGGTTGAATGATTTTTGGCTCCTTATACATAAACTTTATCTTGAGCCAGTAGAGCATCCACAGGCCCTCTTGGGCCTCTTGTTATATTTTTCACATGTTTGACCGCTAGCACTTGTTTTATTTCAGTTCGGTCTAATTAACCGGTAATCAATCAGAAGCCGGTAGCAATCAATTAACCAATTAATCCAATGAGGTCATAATAGTCTCCACCCGCAAAAAGCATCATAAACTTCAAAGATAATCGTTAAATTATTAACACAATAGCAGCAATTAGATTACACAATGACACCATTTATAGACAGTCTATTTCCGCACACAAGCTGTGACAGCAGCCAGCGAATTTGATTGGTCGAGAGGCGATCAAGGTCGTCAGCCAAGGTGTCAATCACTGTTATGCAGTGCGTGCTCTGACATTATTGTGATGTTTGGGTTATCGAAAATAGGTACGTGTGTATTGGATTGATGCTTGGAAGCAAATACACGCGCTTCATAAAAACGCACAGGTGGTAAATTAGCTGCGTCAGAATTGGGTCAAATTGAATTTCCATGCGTCAAAACGCGTGTGTACGCGTCTATTGAGAACCCTGATATCTATCAACTCAATCAGGCGCCTGCCTGACAGGGAGATTATAATCCATTACGGACGGGGGTCGGCTTGATTTTTTTTTTGGAATGCAATAAAAACCATAGGGTAGGCGGGAATTTCTAGGGTAGGTCGGGTAACCGTAAACACAACTATTATTTTGTTTGGCCTAAAAATAATTGAGACTTTATTTTAGGTGAGTGTTTTCAGGAATTTGTTATTTATGTAATTATGGCTCCCCACACTTTGTGTGGTAGGGGAGCCATATTGATTTTGTGCTTTCTGTCTGTCTGTTTCTCTGCGTGCGTGTCTGTGTCACAAACGATGTCCGATCAATAACTAGAGAGTGATTGGACCTAGGGTCCTCAAACTTGAAAGGATGGTTGGTCATGACAAGTAGATGACCCCTATTGATTTTGGGGTCACTAGGTCAAAGGTCAAGGTTGCAGTGACATTGACTATCAAAACGATTTCCGATCAATAACTAGAGAATGGTTGGACCTAGGGTCCTCAAACTTGGAAGGATGGTTGGTCATGACAAGTAGATGACCCCTATTCAGTGCTCAAAGAAAATTATTTTAAGAGACAGGCCCAGGGCTTGTTGCTTCTGAAAATGGACAGGCCCCGATTTGAAATGGACAGGCCCTGATTTGAAATGGACAGGCCCTAACTTAAAATGGAAAGGTCCAATATTTTTTTATTATTGGAAATGTGTCTTTATTCACTTTTATAGCACACATTGATTTTGTTACGTATGTATTAATCAAGCTCAGAACCTCCTCTGAGGCTCTCCTCCTCTGAGGCTCTGACTATATTTTTCTTTTTGCTACCACTTTATGCTCCCTGGTCAGCGGACTTATTTACCGTTTCGTTTAAAATATGTTAGAATAGAATATTACATAGTAATTTATAACCAATGCAAAGGAGAGTACTAGCACTTTTGCCAAACGATAGTAATCAGAGCCGACTTGGTGAAACTGGAGCTAAACTTGGAGCCAATTTTTTAATCAGGTTTTATGAGACTATCAGAGCCTCCTCTGGCTATATTTTTTCTTTTTGTCACCACTTTCTCCAAGTAAAGAATTAGGAGCCTAAACTAGAATTCATTTAAAAGGAGGATTCCAGGAACTCCTTACACCTTAAATAATGAATAGAAATATACTTTATATCTGTATTTATACATATAATACAGTATATATATTTTTCTTTTCTTAACTGATTATGTAAAAAAAAAAGAAAAAAGAAAAAAAAAAAAAAAAAAAAATTATATCCGAAATTATGTACCATCCGAACTACTATGACACCGCACTTTTACGGCCCGAACATTTCACAAACATTCAATCGAAATACCATCAATAACGATTTTTTTTCATGCATTAGTGTGTTTTTAATGACAAAAAACGTATTTCTTATCACAAAGGAAAGAAAACACAACCCTAGCTAATAGCAGAATAATGAGTTTTATGCCAACAATTGTCGACCTCAAAGTTGTGACAAACTGCCAACACGAAGCCAGGCAAAATATTCAAACTTCTTATTGTTTCAATGTGTGTATAACACATTTTAATTACTTTATTGCAAGTGTTTTCACAGTTCACAATACACATGGGAGTATTTTGTCTTGAGGAACTTGAGCTTGAGATCCAGTAAAACTGATTTTTTGGGGGATTTTTTTTTTTTTTTTTTTTTATAGACAGGCCCGACGGGCTCCTCATGTGCAAAATGAGACAGGCCCGGAATGGATTTCGAGGAGCCCCGGGCGTCGGGCTATCCTATTTCTTGAGCACTGCAGTATTGATTTTGGGGTCACTAGGTCAAAAGTCAAGGTTGCGGTGACATTGACTATCAAAACGATGTCCGATCAATAACTAGAGAATGGTTGGACCTAGGGTCCTCAAACTTGGAAGGTTGGTTGGTCATGACAAGTAGATGACCCCTATTGATTTTGGGGTCACTAGGTCAAAGGTCAAGGTTGCGGTGACATTGACTATCAAAACGATGTCCGATTAATAACTAGAGAATGGTTGGACCTAGGGTTCTCAAACTTGGAGGGATGGTTGGTCATGACAAGTAGATGACCCCTATTGATTTGGGGTCACTAGGTCAAAGGTCAAGGTTGCGGTGACATTGACTGTCAAAACTATGTCCGATCAATAACTAGAGAATGGTTGGACCTAGGGTCCTCAAACTTGGAAGGATGGTTGGTCATGACCAGTAGATGACCCCTATTGATTTTTAGCTCTACTGATCAGAGATCAGCAGAGCTTATGCCGTGGTGCGGCGTCCGTCGTCCGTCCGTCTGTCCGTCCGTCCGTCTGTCCGTTAACTTTTATTTGTAGCGACTACTCCTCTGAAACTACTATATGGATATTCATAAAACTTTACAGAAATGTTGCCCATGAAGTCTAGTTGATCCTAGAAAAAATTCATGTTGATGTGAAATCCAAGATGGCCGCCAAAGCTAAAAATAGATTTTTTAAATACAAGTTTGTAGCGACTACTTCTTGAAAACTATAAGTGATATTGATATGGGACTTTTTCTAAAATGATCAGCATAACATGATGTTGGTCCTTGTCGAAAATCGTTTTGATTTGACGTTAAACATGGCTGCCAGCGGCCATCTATGTTTACATAGAGTTATATAATGAAAACTTGTAGCGACTACTCCTCTGAAACTACTTGACGGATTTTCATGAAACTTTACAGGAATGTTGCTCTTAATGTCTAATTGATCCTAGCAAAATTTCAGATCGGCCAGAAATTCAAGATATCTGCCACAGTTAAAAATAGATTTTTAGCTAGCAGAGCTTATGCCGTGGTGCGGCGTCCGTCGTCCGTCCGTCTGTCCGTCCGTCCGTTAACTTTTATTTGTAGCGACTACTCCTCTGAAACTACTGGATGGATATTCATTAAACTTTACAGAAATGTTGCCCATGAAGTCTAGTTGATCCTAGCAAAAATTCATGTTGATGTGAAATCCAAGATGGCCGCCAAAGCTAAAAATAGATTTTTTAAATTCAAGTTTGTAGCGACTACTTCTTGAAAACTATAAGTGATATTGATATGGGACATTTTCTAAAATTATCAGCATGACTTGATGTTGGTCCTTGTCGAAAATCGGTTTGATTTGACGTTAAACATGGCTGCCAGCGGCCATCTTTGTTTACATAGAGTTATATAATGAAAACTTGTAGCGACTACTCCTCTGAAACTATTTGACGGATTTTCATGAAACTTCACAGGAATATTGCTCTTGATGTCTAAATGATCCTAGCAAAATTTCAGGTCGGCCGGAAATTCAAGATGGCCGCCACGGCTAAAAATAAATTTTCAAAATACAAGTTTGTAGCGACTACTTCTTGAAAACTATAAGTGATATTGATATGGGACTTTTTCTAAAATGATCAGCATGACATGATGTTGGTCCTTATCAAAAATCGTTTTGATTCGACGTTAAACGTGGCTGCCAGTGGCCATCTTTGTTTACATAGAGTTATATAGTAAAAACTTGTAGCGACTACTCCTCTGAAACTACTTGGCGGATTTTCATGAAACTTTACAGGAATGTTGCTCTTAATGTCTAATTGATCCTAGCAAAATTTCAGATCGGCCAGAAATTCAAGATGGCTGCCACAGTTAAAAATAGATTTTTAAAAAATAAGTTTGTAGCGACTACTTCTTGAAAACTATAAGTGATATTGATATGGGACTTTTTCTAAAATGATCAGCATGACATGATGGTTATCCGAGTCGAACATTATTTTGATTCGACATTAAACATGGCTGCCAGTGGCCATCTTTGTTTACATAGAGTTATATAATGAAAACTTGTAGCGACTACTCCTCTGAAACTACTTGACGGATTTTCATGAAACTTCACAGAAATGTTGCTCTTGATGTCTAATTGATCCTAGCAAAATTTCAGGTCGGCCGGAAATTCAAGATGGCCGCCATGGCTAAAAATATATTTTCAAAATACAAGTTTGTAGCGACTACTTCTTGAAAACTATAAGTGATATTGACATGGGACTTTTTCTAAAATGATCAGCATGACATGATGTTGGTCCTTGTAGAAAATCGTTTTGATTCGACGTTAAACATGGCTGCCAGTGGCCATCTTTGTTTACATAGAGTTATATAATGAAAACTTGTAGCGACTACTCCTCTGAAACTACTTTACGGATTTTCATAAAACTTCACAGGGATGTTGCTCTTGATGTCTTATTGATCCTAGCAAAATTTCAGGTCGGCCGGAAAATCAAGATGGCCGCTACGGCTAAAAATAGATTTAAAAAAAATAAGATTGTAGCGACGACTTCTTGAAAACTTTAAGAGATATTGATATGGGACTTTTTCTAAAATGATCAGCATGACATGATGGTTATCCGAGTTGAACATTATTTTGATTCGACGTTAAACATGGCTGCCAGTGGCCATCTTTGTTTACATAGAGTTATATAATGAAAACTTGTAGCGACTACTCCTCTGAAAGTACTTGACGGATTTTCATGAAACTTCACAGAAATGTTGCTCTTGATGTCTAATTGATCCTAGCAAAATTTCAGGTCGGCCGGAAATTCAAGATGGCCGCCACGGCTAAAAATAGATTTTCAAAAATCAAGTTTGTAGTCACTACTTCCTGAAATCAAAATCAATCAGTAGAGCTTCAAGGTCATTGTCCTCTTGTTTAAAAAAAACGTTTGTAGCGACTACTTCTTGAAAACTATAAGTGATATTGATATGGAACTTTTTCTAAAATGATCAGCATGACATGATGGTTATCCGAGTCGAACATTATTTTGATTCGACATTAAACATGGCTGCCAGTGGCCATCTTTGTTTAAATAGAGTTATATAATGAAAACTTGTAGCGACTACTCCTCTGAAACTACTTGACGGATTTTCATGAAACTTCACAGAAATGTTGCTCTTAATGTCTAATTGATCCTAGGAAAATTTCTGGTCGGCCGAAAATTCAAGATGGCCACCATGGCTAAAAATAGATTTTCAAAATACAAGTTTGTAGCGACTACTTGAAAACTATAAGTGATATTGATATGGGACTTTTTCTAAAATGATCAGCATGACATGATGGTTATCCGAGTCGAACATTATTTTGATTCAACATTAAACATGGCTGCCAGTGGCCATCTTTGTTTACATAGAGTTATATAATGAAAACTTGTAGCGACTACTCCTCTGAAACTACTCGACGGATTTTCATGAAACTTCATTGAAATGTTGCTCTTGATGTCTAATTGATCCTAGCAAAATTTCAGGTCGGCCGGAAATTCAAGATGGCCGCCATGGCTAAAAATAGATTTTCAAAATGCAAGTTTGTAGCGACTACTTCTTGAAAACTATAAGTGATATTGATATGGGACTTTTTCTAAAATGATCAGCATTACATGATGTTGGTCCTTGTCAAAAATCATTTTGATTCGATGTTAAACATGGCTGTCAGCGGCCATCTTTGTTTACATAGAATTATATAATGAAAACTTGTAGCGACTACTCCTCTGAAACTACTTGACGGATTTTCATGAACTTCACAGGAATGTTGCTCTTGATGTCTAATTGATCCTAGCAAAATTTCAGGTCTGCCGGAAATTCAAGATGGCTGCCACGGCTAAAAATAAATTTTCAAAAAAAAAGTTTGTAGCGACTACTTCCTGAAATCAAAATCAATCAGTAGAGCTTCAAGGTCATTGACCGTTTTATTTTGTTTAATGTTTTTTGTTAATTTTTTTTTAATTTTTTTTTTTTAATTTTTTTTTTAATTTTTTTTAATTTTTAGCTCTACTGATCAGAGATCAGCAGAGCTTATGCCGTGGTGCGGCGTCCGTCGTCCGTCTGTCTGTCCGTCTGTCCGTCTGTCCGTCCGTCTGTCTGTCCGTAAACTTTTTTTTGTAGCGACTACTCCTCTGAAACTACTGAATGGATTTTCAAGAAACTTTACAGAAATGTTGCCCATGAAGTCTAGTTGATCCTAGCAAAAATTCATGTTGAAGTGAAATCCAAGATGGCCGCCAGATCTAAAAATAGGTTTTTAAAAAACAAGTTTGTAGCGACTTCTTCATGAAAACTATAAGTGATATTGATATGGGACTTTTTCTAAAATGATCAGCATGACATGATGTTGGTCCTTGTCGAAAATCGTTTTGATTCGACGTTAAACATGGCTGCCAGCGGCCATCTTTGTTTACATAGAGTTATATAATGAAAACTTGTAGCGACTACTCCTCTGAAACTACTTGACGGATTTTCATGAAACTTCACAGGAATGTTGCTCTTGATGTCTAATTGATCCTACCAAAATTTCAGGTCGGCCGGAAATTCAAGATGGCCGCCACGGCAAAAAATAAATTTTCAAAATACAAGTTTGTAGCGACTACTTCTTGAAAACTATAAGTGATATTGATATGGGACTTTTTCTAAAATGATCATCATGATATGGTGTTGGTCCTTGTCAAAAATCGTTTTGATTCAACGTTAAACATGGCTGCCAGCAGCCATCTTTGTTTACATACAGTTATATAGTAAAAACTTGTAGCGACTACTCCTCTGAAACTACTTAACGGATTTTCATGAAACTTCACAGGAATGTTGCTCTTGATGTGTAATTGATCCTAGCGAAATTTCAGGTCGCCCAGAAGTTCAAGATGGCTGCCATGGCTAAAAATAGATTTTCAAAATACAAGTTTGTAGCGACTACTACTTGAAAACTATAAGTGATAATAATATTGGACTTTTTGTAAAATGATCAGCATGACATGATGTTGGTCCTTGTCAAAAATTGTTTTGATTCAACGTTAAACATGGCTGCCAGCGGCCATCTTTGTTTACATAGAGTTATATAGTAAAAACTTGTAGCGACTAATCCTTTGAAACTACTTGGCAGATTTTCATGACACTTTACAGGAATGTTGCTCTTAATGTTTAATTGATCCTAGCAAATTTTCAGATTGGCCAGAAATTCAAGATGGCCGCCACAGCTAAAATTAGATTTTTTAAAAAAGAAGTTTGTAGCGACTACGTCTTGAAAACTATAAGTGATATTGATATGGGACTTTTTGTAAAATGATCAGCATGACATGATGGTTATCAGAGTCAAACATTATTTTGATTCGACGTTAAACATTGCTGTCAGCGGCCATCTTTGTTTACATAGAGTTATATGATGAAAACTTGTAGCGACTATTACTGTGAAACTACTTGACGGATTTTCATGAAACTTCACAGGAATGTTGCTCTTGATGTCTAATTGATCCTAGCAAAATTTCAGGTCGGCCGGAAATTCAAGATGGCCGCCACGGCTAAAAATAATTTTTCAAAAAACAAGTCTGTAGCGACTACTTCCTGAAATCAAAATCAATCAGTAGAGCTTCAAGGTCATTGACCTCTTGTTTTTTTTTAATATTTTTAATTTTTTTTTTTTAATTTTTATTTTTTTAATTTTTATTTTTGCATAAAAAGTTTTAGGGTCGGCCCCTTAAAATAATAGGGTCGGTCGGGTTACCCAGGGCAAGAAAATTTGTTTCTGAGTTACTCGTCTGACGCAATATTTGAATGGCCGAATTGATAAATCTTTAAAGAATGAATCTGAATTTCTACTCGTCCTGCATCAATAAGCACTCGTCATAGCGAGCGGACGAGTGGGATTTTCGTGCCCTGGGTTACCTGAACCACACATATTTTTTTATGTGGCCTTACTGATACAGATAGTAGTATGATACAGTCACAGGGATATTGATTCAAAACGATCTCAGATCAATAGAGGACGGTTGGACCTAGAGTCGTCAATTATGCCTGTTCGGGCTATTGGGGGAGCCATACGTTTTTGTCCCATGGACAATAACAATTTCTAGTTTATTTTAGTGTATAGCCAACTTAAAATATTTTCAGGTGAAATATATTTACATATTATTTAGTTGATAAACCATAACGCTTTAGCTGGTATTACTTTACTTTATTTCAAACTGCTTAATTTCACAAATCAGTGAACAGATAAAGCAAATTACAGCAATAACATATGGCTCCTTATCAGATAAATGGAAAAAATAACGTCCGTCACAACAAAAAATTCTCATTTAAATTTTAGCTTTATATCTGTGTTTTTTTTTGGCAACATGATTGTTAAAGTTAGAAGAATTTGCCAAAAAAGATAGTTCATCCATTATTTCTTTGAAAAAATCATTATAAATTGTGACACTTAAAATGTGACGGATTTTATATTGACATATTTTTTTTTAAATTATGGCATTAGTTCTTTTCTTTTTTAAGCAGGCAATTAAATCTTAATATGATTGAATGAATGTTTTTCTTATGAACACATCAGAAATGAAGGTGGCGCTCCTTTTTTCCCACTACGTTGTTTGTTTTAAAGTGACGGACGTTACTGTTTTTAGGGATGACGAGTTGTCCGTCGTCCGTCCGTCGTTAACTTTTGTCTTGTTACCACCATAGGGCCTTCATTTTTCATCCGATCTTTACCAAACTTTAACAGGTTGTTAATATCAATGAATGCTCGGACAAGTTCGAAAACCAGCCAGATCGGAATAATTTCACCGGAGTTATGGCCCTTGTTTTGCTGAAAATGCCGTATTAGGCCTTGTGACCACTCTAGCACCTTCATTTATTATTTGATCTTTACCAAACTTGCACAGATTGTTAATATCAATGAAAGCTCGGACAAGTTCGAAAACCAGCCAAATCGGATCAGTAACACCGGAGTTGTGGCCCTTGTTAGCTCTACTGGCCGAAGGCCAGCAGAGCTTATGGGATGACGAGTTGTCCGTCGTCCGTCCGTCCGGCCGTCCGGCCGGCCGTCCGTCGTCCGTCGTTAACTTTTGTCTTGTTACCCCCATAGGGCCTTTATTTTTCATCCGATCTTTACCAATCTTTAACAGGTTGTTAATATCAATGAAAGCTTGGACAAGTTCGAAAACCAGCCAGATCGGAATAATTTCACCGGAGTTATGGCCCTTGTTTTGCTGAAAAATGCCATATTAAGCCTTGTGAACACTCTAGCACCTTCATTTATAATTTGATCTTTACCAAACTTGCACAGATTGTTAACATCAATGAAGGCTCAAACAAGTTCGAAAACCAGCCAAATCGAATCGGTAACACCGGAGTTATGGCCCTTGATTTTTCTGAAAATTGCTGTTTTCTGCCTTGTGAACGCTCTAGCACCTTCATTTATTATTTGATCGTTACCAAACTTGCACAGATTGTTAATACCAATTATAGGTTGGACAAGTTCAAAACTCGGCTGAATTGGGTCAGTAACACTGGAGTTAAGGCCCTTGTTTTTCTGAAAAATGGCATTTTCTGCCTTGTGAACACTCTAGCACCTTCATTTATTATTTGATCTTTACTAAACCTCCACAGATTGTTAATATCAATGAAAGCTCAAACAAGTTCGAAAACCAGCTAAATCAGATCAGTAACACCGGAGTTATGGCCCTTGATTTTTCTGAAAAATGCTATTTTCTGCCTTGTGAACACTCTAGGGCCTTCAATATTAATCGGATCTTAACTTTACTTTGCCAGTGTCTTTATATCAATGAAAGCTTGAACAAGTTCGAAAACCGGCAAGATCGAAATAATTTCAACGGAGTTAAGGCCCTTGTTTTGCTGAAAAATGCCATATTAAGCCTTGTGAACACTCTAGCACCTCCATTTATTATTTGATCTTTACCAAACTTGCACAGATTGTTAATATCAATGAAAGCTCGGACAAGTTTGAAAACCAGCTAGACCGGACCATTAACAGCGGAGTTATCGCCCTTGATTTAGTTAAAATTGCTATATTTGCCTCATTAAGATGATAGGGCCTTTATCTTTCATCCAATCTTTACCAAACTTTACCAGATTGTTTATATAATTGAGAGCTAGGACAAGTTCGAAAACTAGCAGGCCGTGGCCATTAACAGCGGAGTTATGGCCCTTGATTAAGTTAAAAATGCTATATTTTGCCTCGTTAAGACGATAGGGCCTTTATCTTTTATTCGATCTTTACCAAACTTTACCAGATTGTTTATATAAATGAAAGCTTGGACATTTCGAAGATCAGCCAGATCGGACCAGTTACAGCGGAGTTATGGCCCTTGATTTAGTCAAAAATGCTATATTTTGCCTCATTAATTCAATAGGGCCTTCAACTTTCATCTGATCTTTATAAAATTTTACCTGATTGTTTATATCAATGACAGCTCAGACAATTTCGAAAAACAGCCAGATTGGACCAGTAACAGATGAGTTATGGCCCTTGATTTAGTTTGAAATTGCTATATTTTGCCTCGTTAATTCGATAGGGCATTCATCTTTCATCTGATCTTTACAAAACTTTACCTGATTGTTTATATCAATGACAGCTCAGGCAATTTCGAAAATCAGCAAGATCGGACCAGTAACAGATGAGTTATGGCCCTTGATTTAGTTAAAAATGCTAGAGAAGGGCCCAGATTGTTAATATCAATGACAGCTCAGTCAAGTTCGAAAACCAGCCAGATCGGACCAGTAACAGTGGAGTTATGGTCCTTGATTTAGTAAAAAATCCTATATTTTGCCTCGTTAAGACGATAAGGCCTTCATCTTTTGTCCGATCTTTAAGAAACTTTACCAGATTGTTAATATCAATGAAAGCTTGGACAAGTTTGAAAAACTTCCAGATTGGACCATTTACATCGGAGTCCTGGCCCTTGATTTTCTGAAATATGCAATATCTTGGCCTGATTAAGACGAAAGGGCCTTCATTTGGCCGGATTTCATTGAAACTTTGCAGGGATGATCAGTACCAAGCCTAGTTGTACATAGTCACCGTGTTCCAGTTGAATGATTTTGGTGGAGTTTTAGCCCTTTAAAGGTTTTAATACACAAACTTTGTTCTGACTAGTTCTCTTGAACCCCTGGCCGGATTAAACGAAACTTTTTAGGGATGATCAATTCTATGTCTAGTTGTGCAAATCATCGCCGTGTTCCGGTTGAATGATTTTTGGCGGAGTTATGACCCTTTAAAGGTTTTATACACAAACTTTGTTCTGATCTACTTCTCCTGAACCCCTCGCCAGATTTCAATGAAAATTTGCAGGGATGATCAGCACCAAGCCTAGTTGTGCATGTCATCGTCATGTTTCGGTTTACAGATATTTGGCAGAGTTATGGCCCTTTAAAGGATTTTGATACTACAATTTTTTTCTGGGCTAGTTCTCCTGAACCCCTGGCTGGATACAGACGAAACTTGACAAGGATGATCAGTATAAAGGCTAGTTGTGCATATCATCGCCATATTTCGGTTGAATGATTTTTGGCAGAGTTGTGACCCTTTAAATGTTTTAATACACAAACTTTGTCCAGATTAGTCTCTTCTGAACTCTTTGCCAGATTTCAGCGAATCTTGGCGAGGATGATCAGTACTAAGCCTAGTTGCACCTGTCGTTGCCATGTTCTGGTTGAATGATTTTTGAAATACTTATGGCCCCTTATACATAAACTTTATCTTGAGCCAGTAGAGCGTCCACAGGCCCTCTTGGGCCTCTTGTTTTTTCTGAAAATTGCTATTTTCTGTCTTGTGAACGCTCTAGCATCTTCATTTATTATTTGATGCACAGATTGTTAATACCAATTATAGCTTGGACAAGTTCGAAAATCAGCTGAATTGGGTCAGTAACACCAGAGTTATGGCCCTTGTATTTTCTGAAAAATGCCATTTTTTGCCTTCTGAACACTCTAGCACTTTCATTTATTATTTGATCTTTACCAAACTTGCACAGCTTGTTAATATCAATGAAAGCTCGAACAAGTTCGAAACCAGCTAAATCAGATCAGTAACACTGGAGTTATGGCCCTTGTTTTTTCTGAAAAATGCTATTTTCTGCCTTGTGAACACTCTAGGGCCTTCAATATTAATCGGATCTTTACTTAACTTTGCCAGTGTCTTTATGTCAATGAAAGCTTGAACAAGTTTTGAAAACCGGCAAGATCAAAATAATTTCAACGGAGTTATGGCCCTTGATTTGCTGAAAAATGCCATATTTAGCCCTGTGAACACTCTAGCACCTTCATTTATTATTTGATCTTTACCAAACTTGCACAGATTGTTAATATCAATGAAAGTTCGGACAAGTTCGAAAACCAGCTAGATCGGACTATTAACAGCGGAGTTATTGCCCTTGATTTAGTTAAAAATGCTATATTTTGCCTCGTTAAGACGATAGGGGCTTCATTGTTCATCCGATCTTTACCAAACTTTATCAGATTGTTAATGTTAATGAAAGCTCGGACAAATTCGAAAACCAGCCAGATTGGACCAGTATTGGCGGAGTTATGGCCCTTGATTTAGTTAAAAATGCTAAGGTTTGCCTCGTTAAGACGATAGGGCCTTCATCTTTCACTCGATCTTTACCAAACTTTACCAGATCGTTACTATCAATGAAAGCTCGAACAAGTTCGAAAACCAGCATGATCGGACCAGTATCGGTGGAGTTTTGACCCTTGATTTAGTTCAAAATGCTATATTTTGCCTCGTTAAGATAATAGGGCCTTCATTTTTCATCCTATCTTTACCCACCTTTACCACATTGTTAATGTCTTTGAAAGCTCGAACAAGTTCGAAAAACCAGCCATATCGGACCAGTAACAGCGGAGTTATGGCCCTTGATTTAATTAAAAATGCTATATTTTGCCTCGTTAAGACGATAGGGGCTTCATTGTTCATCCGATCTTTACCAAATTTTATCAGATTGTTAGTATCAATGAAAGCTCGGACAAGTTTGAAAACCAATTCATATTGGACTAGTAACAGCGGAGTTATGACCCTTGATTTAGTTCAAAATGCTATAATTTGCCTCGTTAAGACGATAGGGGCTTCATTGTTCATCGGATCTTTACCAAACTTTACCATCTTGTTAATATCAATGAAAGCTCGGATAAGTTCGAAAACCAGTCAGATCGGACTAGTAACAGTGGAGTTATGGCCCTTGATTTAGTTAAAAATGTTATATTTTGCCTTGTTAATACGATAGGGTCTTCATTTTTCATCTGATCTTTACCAATCTTTACCAAACTTTACCAGATTGTTACTATCAATGAAAGCTCCGACAAGTTTGAAAACCAGCCAGATTAGACCATTTACACCGGAGTTATGGCCCTTGATTTTATTTTCTGAAATATGCTATATTTTGGCCTCATTAAGAAGAAAGGGCCTTCATTTGGCCAAATTTCATTGACATTTTTCAAGGATGATCAGTACCAAGCCTAGTTGTACATATCGTCACTGCATTCCAGTTGAATGATTTTGGCGGAGTTATGTCCCTTTAAAGGTTTTAATAAACAAACTTTGTCCTGACTAGTATTCCTGAACCCCTGGCCGGATTTAAACAAAACTTTTTAGGGATGATCAGTTCCAGGTCTAGTTGTGCAAATCTTTGCCGTGTTCCTGTTGAAGGAATTTTGGCAGAGTTATGGCCCTTTAAAGGTTTTAATACACAAACTTTGTCTGGACTATTCTCCTGAACGTCTCCCCACATTTCAACGAAACTTTACAGGGATGATCAGCACCAAGCTTAGTTGTGCATATCACCGTCGCATTCCGGTTAACAGAATTTTTGGTGGAGTTATGGCCCTTTAAAGGTTTTTGATACACAAACATTTTCCGGGCTAGTTTTCCTGAACCCCTGGCTGGATTTTAACGAAACTTGACAAGGATGATCAGTATCAAGCCTAGTTTTGCATATCATCGCCATATTCGGGTTGAATGATTTTCGTCAGAGTTATGGCCCTTTAAAGGTTTTAATAGAGAAACCAGATTAGTCTGTTCTGAACTCCTTACTGGATTTCAACGAATCTTGATGGGGATGATCAGTACCAAGCCTAGTTGCACCTATCATTGTCGTGTTCTGGTTGAATGAATTTTGGCAGAGTTATGGCCCCTTAAAAGTTTTAATACACTAACTTTGTACAGACTAGTTCTCCTGAACCTCTGGCTGGATTTCAAAGAAACTTGTCAGGGACAATCAGTACCAAGCCTAGTTGCCTATGTCATCACCATGTTCTGGTTGAACGATATTTGAAAGAGTTATGGCCCCTTGTGCATAAACTTTATCTTTAGCCAGTAGAGCGTCCACAGGCTCTCTCGTTTCTAGATGTATTTTTTAGTTAAATTTATTTTCTGCATGTAAACGTTGTTATAATGACAAAAAGATAACCCCAATTTGCAAGTATAAGCACCTATTTGACCTACAGCTTAGTAAGTGTTAATATAAACTACACGATTCTACCATTTTTAACCGACTTTGTGTGGACGTGACATTTGACATTTTGACTATAGTAAGCATGTGTGCCCGTTACATTTGACATATAAATTACCATAGTAGGTTATAATAAAAGAAAGTCAACATTTGTGGTTATGAAAGTGGAATTTTTTGATTCTAATATCATTTCTTGACCAAACACATTGAATTTTGAACCTGTTGATGCTCTGAGTCTTTTTTTGAAACAGAATGTAACATAGGCGTTAATGTTGGCTTATAATATATTCACGGTCACTCTTACATTGTGTGTTATTAGCTCTACTGGCCGAAGGCCAGCAGAGCTTATGGGATGCCGAGTTGTCCGTCGTCCGTCCGTCCGGCCGTCCGTCGTTAACCTTTGTCTTGTTACCTACATAGGGCCTTCATTTTTCATCCGATCTTTACCAAACTTTAACAGGTTGTTAATATCAATAAAAGCTCGGACAAGTTCGAAAACCAGCCAGATCGGAATAATTTCACCGGAGTTATGGCCCTTGTTTTGCTGAAAAATGCCATATTAAGCCTTGTGAACACTCTAGCACCTTCATTTATTATTTGATCTTTACCAAACTTGCACACATTGTTAATATCAATAAAGGCTCGAACAAGTTTGAAAACCAGCCAAATCGGATCAGTAACATCGGAGTTATGGCCCTTGATATTTCTGTTTTCTGCCTTGTGAACGCTCTAGCCCCTTCATTTATTATTTGATCATTACCAAACTTGCACAGATTGTTAATACCAATTATAGCTTGGACAAGTTCGAAAATCGGCTGAATTGGGTCAGTAACACCGGAGTTAGGGCCCTTGTTTTTCTGAAAAATGGCATTTTCTGCCTAGTGAACACTAGCACATTAATTTATTATTTGATCTTTACCAAACTTCCACAGATTGTTAATACTAAAGAAAGCTTGAACAAGTTTGAAAACCAGCTAAATCAGATCAGTAACACCGGAGTTATGGCCCTTTTTTTTTTTGAAAAATGCTATTTTCTGCCTTGTGAACACTCTAGGGCCTTCAATATTAATCGGATCTTTACTTAACTTTGCCAGTGTCTTTATATCAATGAAAGCTTGAACAAGTTCAGAAATGGTAAGATCGAATTAATTTCAACGGAGTTATGGCCCTTGATTTAGTTAAAAATGCTATATTTTGCCTCATTAAGACAATAGGGCCTTCATCTTTCATCCACTCTTTACCAAACTTTACCAGATTGTTTATATAAATGAAAGCTAGGACAAATTAGACGACCAGCTAGATCGGACCATTAACAGCGGAGTTATCGCCCTTGATTTAGTTAAAAATGCTATATTTTGACTCGTTAAGGGTTAAGACGATAGGGCCTTCATTTTTCATCCTATCATTATCAAACTTTACCACATTGTTAATATCAATGAAAGCTTGGACATATTTGAAAACCAGCCATATCGGACTAGTAACAAAGGAGTTATGGCCCTTGATTTAGGTAAAAATGCTATATTTCGCCTCTTTAAGACAATAGGGGCTTGGTTGTTCATTCGATCTTTACCAAACTTTGTCAGATTGTTAATGTTATTCAAACATTGAACAAGTTTGAAAACCAGCCATATCAGACTAGTAACAGCGGAATTATGGCCCTTGATTTAGTTAAAATGCTATATTTTGCCTCGTTAAGACGATAGGGGCTTCATTTTTCATCCGATCTTTACTAAACTTTACCAGATTTTTCAGTTATGGCCCTTGATTTAGTTAAAAATGCTGTATTTTGCCTTGTTCAGACGATAGAGCCTTCATTTTTCATCTGATTTTTAACAAACTTCACCAGATTACTAATATTAATGAAAAATCAGTCAAGTTCGAAAACTGCCTGAATTCGATTGGGGTTATGGCTCTTGATTTAGTTAAAAATGCAATATTTAGTTTTACATCTAACCTGTAAAAAACTTTCCCCGATCATTGACGTCAATGACAGCTGGAATAAGGTGAAAAAACAATATTCTTAATGTACGATATTTAATACATGCAGTACTCAATCAGTGCATGGTGTTCGTAATGTTTTTTTCCTTATATTGTGTATATGTAATGCTTATGATTATGAATTAGTTCGAACAATGATTTAAGAATCTGGCACTATAATCTTGTTTGACACAAGGTAAAACTTCTAAATCTCATTCTTTAGTTTCTCTTCTAATATTTAAGGCAGAAAGAATATAATAATATCACTACACACAGGATATAATTCTCTTTAATTTGAGACTACTCACAGACTGCTGTGATAAATGGTGCAGGTTCAGATTTGAGCAAAATTACAACATCAGGAAGTAGCATAAAGTAGGCGAAAGTCTGACTTTTCAAATAACATTTATTGACATTTTTAGAAAACAGGAATATTCTGAAAATACCAGTACCGTGATTCTAAACATAATTGTCTTTAATTTGAGACCATTTGCAGACTGTTGCTTTAAGAAATGTTAATTTCTATAGAATTACAAACGGAAGTGCATACCTGTACATGACATTTTGTGTTGAACCAGAAAACAATCAGGAAAGCAACAAAATCTTATTTACAGATCAAATAATCAGGAAATCATATTTACAAATTAGAAATTGTCATCTTGGCAATGTAAAATTGTATTTGTCAACAAGGGACACTTTTAAATATAAAATAAAAAAACCTGATTTAGCTTAATATATTCAAGTATATGTTGTTTACTTAGATATACTCAAAAAAATATATAACAACAATGATTAAAATAAGATTAGTATACTAAAAACAGTCCATGTCAGCAAAGTCAGTAAAATTCATAAAAAGTCAGCGTTTTCTACCTATTTTCATCTTTCAAATAAACCATTAAAAACCAAATAAAAAACGCTAATTTTGCTTAATATATTAAAATATATGTTGTTTTACGTTGATATACTCAAACAAGTGATTAATTATCTTTATTAAGTAAATAATTAACAAGGTCATATTTTCCTCAAAGGTCAGCGTTTTCCTCACCAATTTTGGGTCAGCACGTAGCTGACTTCCATATGAAAGTCAGCGTATTATACCGACCCCAGAAAATATAACAGAATAGAATAGAACGCGCATGCGTAGTACTATATGTCAGCCATATGCAATCTAGTAAGTATTGAACAGAATATCAACGGGGAAAAGAAGGCATTTTCCAACAGTTATTGTCGGCTTGTATGCCCAAAATATATTCATACATACATTTTATTTTATTGCATTGTTTCTTCTACATACCTGGTGAAAGAACTTTATAAATAACAGCACAAAACATGTGAAAAGACGATCATTTCTTGTTCGTTATTTATTATTATCTCGTACATCCAGCATGTTTTATGAATCCATGACAATTCATTTCAAAATTTTACATTCTCGGAAATAATTATTGAAGGACATTGACCTGTGCGGCAAGATTTGAAAAGGGTATTATATCTCTGACAGACTCGACCCCATCAACAGACATCAACAGACATTACTAGTATAAAGCAGCAATGAAGCCAATTCTGCATAAACAACCAACGTATCTCAGTCGACTAAACCATAAATATCATCCATGCAGGGCTTTTTTACCTTATATAACAGAGGCCTGTAAAGGGCCTCTTCCCAACAAAAAATTGGACTGTTTTTTCCCAACTGCGACAGAAATATTTCCCAATCGGAAAACAGCAGTCTCTCAGAATCTGAGAAAAAGCATGAATTCTGCAGTGTGTTTTTGTCTGCTAAGTAAATTCCGACTTGGAAAAGTTAATAATTATGGTAAATAATGGATGACAATATAAATAAAGTATATTAATGTCATATTTACTTAATTTATGAAACCTTGTATTTTTCCCAAAATGAGAAATAAGCGCGTTCTTTTTTCCCAAAATGGACAATTTTGTGGAAAAAAGCCCTGCCATGCGTGCATGAAACTCACCAAAGGCAAGAATCACGTCAATCTAGGCAATTTTTTTATGAATGCCCATGTTTTAGTAGACAGTTTTCTTGAATGTGTACCTTTTAAAATAACGCATACTGTGTCTGTCCATATTTGAATTATTTGCAAACATCCCGTATTTAGCCAGGGACTCTTATATATAAACAATTTTTTAACGATGGCCCTCGGTTAAGAACCAGTACTGTAGACACCTCACCAGTGTATTAGCCAGCCAACCGCGCAGTCGTCTTTTGCACGGCCGTTTTTGAAAAATCGCGGCCAATATTTCAGGGAGTGGGTGGGGTAAAACAATTTATTTTTTTTGCTTAACAACACTTCCAAATTATTACTTACTCAATATTGTTATGTTTTGTATACATTTATAGAAGAAATGTGACCTAAAATGTAATTTTTTCACCTTTATCTGTAAAAATAAATTACCCCAGAGACACCCACATGTCGTGAATTTGCGTGTAACGCATGTTAGCAACTTATTTTGCGAACCCTGTTTGCATATTTCCACACCCAGTTCTTGAATTTCTGCCTAATACACTGCACCTCACCATCTGTAGGAATCTACACTTGCGCGTCTAGGTTAAAGTTTGTATGTAAGCTTATCTAACTACATAATGGATTGAAACTTAGCAATCATGTATTCGGCATCATAAGATGACATCATCATACTTCCAGATTGTGAAACTCGTCTTTCACTTTAACAAAATTATGGGCTCCTTTCAAATTCTTTGAACACATATTATCATGTATATATCCTCTTGTATAGCATTTCATTACCCTTGCCTAAAAGAATGCATGTTCCCCTTTCTGTTTGAAGTTTTTCTGCTAAATATTAAAACAAAAATGAATTTAGATTTTTAGCTCATCTGAGCCAAGCCCAAGAAAAAAAATAGTAGTGTTCCAAGAAAATGGGGTAGGTAATACGATATATGTTTTTTAGAAATTACGTTCAGAAAACATTATTCTAAACTCTGATTTTGAGGCCTCAAGGATGTATCTATTATATATAATTTAAAATTGCTCAAAAATGGACTTTGAACTCATCACCTGCAGATGTGTTGCTAGGAAAAATACATAGAAAACGAGTCGCAGTAATATTGTAAACTTTATATGAAGGATGAACCTCCCCTATAATATCGCCCACCAATTTGTCGGTAGGAATATCATGATTGCGGCACAACAGATCGTGATTTTTAAATAGTAATCGCACCGTCCGGATTCCGTCATTCCGCAGTTCGTGTCTGGACTGTACCTCCAAAATCCCTGCATGGATTTTTGATTAACTTGGCGCAAGTGATCACCATAACAAGATGATGTGTCGCGCGCAAAATTCAGGTCCGTACCTCAAAATTCAAGATCACACTTGATACGCAATTTCGTGTCCAGACCGTAACGTCACAACCCCTGCATGGATTTTTAAATAACTTGGCACAAGTGATAACCATAAGACGATTTGTTGCATGCAAAACCCTGGTCTTCAAGGTCAAGGTCACACTTGGAGGTCAAAAGTCAAATTGTGTCCAGTCAATAACTCTGGCATTCATGGACGGATTTTTTAAATAACTTGGCACAAGTGCTCACCACAAGAAGATGATGTGACGCGCAAAAACCCAGGTCTGTGTCCCCAAGGTCAACGTTACACTTAGCGGTCAAAGGTCAGATCGTGTCCGGTCAATAACTTTTGCATGCCTGGACGGATTTTCAAATAACTTGGAACAAGTACTCACCACAATCGACGACGTGTCATGCACAAAATCCAGGTCATTCTTAGAGGTCGAAGGACACTTTGGGACCATTTATCACTTACAGTGATATTTCTTGTTTATTATTTTATTTTTTGTTTGAAATAGGAAATTAAAAAGGTTAGAGTCGGGACAAACTATAGGGACCTGAAACATGAATATTTTTTTTATTGGCCAGAGCTATTGTGACTGTTTTATGTCCGCATGTCCGTCCACTAGCTCTTGCTTAAACAACTTCTCCTTGGACAATTCTGACCAAATTTCACAGCGTCGATACCGAGGTCAAATTATTCCAAAATTTTACAAATTAACGGTAGGTCAATGCGACATCCAATATGGCCGCCATTACCATAACGGTCAAAACTTTAAAAAATCTTCGCGAGAACCGCTGAACAGATTTTGAAAGGTTTTGTTTACAATTGATCGCTAACAAAAGTTTTACAATCAAAGCACCTAAGTTCACAAATGGCTGTGCCTCGGGTTTCCTGTTTTTTTTGATATTTTACATAGACTTACATAGGGCATTCAGGGTTCGACACTAACTTTTTTAAACGGGTAGTCCGGAGGACTAGTGACTTTAAAAATCTAGTAGTCCTCCTGAGAACTAGATGGTCCTTCCTTAAAACGGTGTATTTAGCAACAAAAAAAACAGGTGTATAACAGGAGACAAACTTCTAAGGGAACAGTGCCAAAAACCCTTTTCGTCTTGAAGATACCAACTGAAATCGTAAATCTTTATTATTTTTTTCGGTTTCTCCCCAGGCAGGCTTTCATCAGATTTAGATGCATTTTCAACCCTAAACAACTTGACACTTGTTAACCGAATGCAATAATATTCTGGTCTTCGTTTCATTTTTACAGAAAAATACTAATTATTCGACAATTACACAAAACTTATTTTTCAGTCAAACCCGCATTCAGTAACAAAACACAAAATCATTACCTAATCCATAGACATAGACAAGTTATTGATGGCTATGACTAATTGTAGGATTCAATACATTTCCATTGATTTCTCTCGTCTATAAAGCAATCACAAATTCGCTTTATACCAAACACATTTCTTTATTTCATAATTTAATAGCCGTCAGTAAAACACGCAATAGAAGTTGGCGCCTTTGCTTATTGACGCCCGCTGCAAAGATTCTTTACAACTGTGCCGATGTCAATCATATAATTATAACCGCCTTCTAAATTTATTTATCGCAGGAGAAATCAGTTTCAAATTAGCTCGTCGAATCATAACCCTGCCCGTGTGCAGTAGTTTGTAGTACGTTTTTTAATTATTCATTAAACAGAAAAATACGACAGCTTTGATTGGTTTACTTAAATAGAATGCGCACATGATTTAATCACATGATCGACTAACGAGTAAACATGGCGGTTATATTCATATCTTGCCTCTGGCAAACCGATAATGATCGATAATTAGGCTATTGCCCTGATTAGATAAGAGTCGGGTTGTTATTTAATGATAATGGGATTAAATGATGTACTTGTGAAACACGCGCCGATTGTGTATTTTAGAGGGTTTTGTTAATTATGCGGTTAATCGCATTTGAAATTGCTGAAAACGACCCGAAAATTATGTTTGCCCCACATGGATAGAAAAACAAAGTCGGCCAAATCATAGCAAAGTTTTACTAATCGAGTGACCCCGACCCTATATTAGGAATGTGTATTTTATGGCCATAATATCTATAATGGGGCTCGAAAAATTACTAGTGCAACAGACTAGCCAACTTTCACGTTTAGGTGGTCCTCCTGAAAAACAGGTGGGCACAGGACTAGCGTTAGTGTCGAACCCTGGCATTTGTAAACATCTCCTCAGAAACCGCTCGACCAACTTTGACATGGACGATATTGAGGTCAGTGCCTTCCAAAATTGTACAAGTTATGTCAATGCGACATACAAGATGGCCGCCATTACCATATATGGTCAGAACCTTAAACAACTTTCTTCACAAGAACCGCTAAACAGATTTTGACAGTTTTTGATGATAAATAGTTGCCAGCTCCTACTAGGGCTGCGTATCGGTCAGAATGATCAGTACGATATTTGTATCGATACAAAATGATCGATATTCGATATATCATATGATATATTTTCAGCAGTAATAAAAGACTAAAATGTAAACGTTTTGTCATTTATTCATTCAAGAAGTAAACACAGAAGCTTTATCTGAATTCTTTTTCAAGAATATCTTAACCATCAGTGCACACCTGTGGTGATTTATTATTCGCGACCCAGTATACATAATCCGGGCATTCAAATATTCCCACATCCGCTTTACCAAAACAAACAAAAGTCTTCTGCCTCAATTTTTTCTAAAGTTATTGAATAATTATGCATTAAAATGACTGCAATTAGAAACGTTGCACCTCTTACCTGTGCAGTTTTTACTCGACGAACTCCGAGTTTGTCTTCGCGGAGTATTGTGGCGTACTTTCGTGGCGTAAGTACGCCGAGAAGCTTTTCTCCGCGTAGTTTTATCATCGAAACTCCGCGTACCATGTAATTACGCAATTTGTAAATTCCTCACTCAGCGTGAAAGAATAAAGTGTGGGCTTCGCGTGAGATGTACTGTATGCAATGGGAGAGAGTTCACTTTTCATCGATATTTTGACCGATACGGACAAGTTCGATACGATATATCGATCGAACCTTAAATACCGGTATTCGATATATACCGGAAACCGGTACGCAGCCCTAGCTCCTACACTATAAAAGTTGCACAAACGAAGTTCCTATGGTCAAAAATGGCTGTGCCCCGGTGATCTTAAGTTCGTATATGGAGATTTTACGTTTAACATACACTTATATAGGGCATTTGTAAATAACATCTGCTCAGAAACTGAATAGAGGATGACCTTTATTGATTTTGAGGTCACTAGGTCAAAGGTCAAGGTCACGGTGACATGATAATGAAAAACCTATTGTGCTCCATAGCTCCTCTCCCACTCAAGACAATTTTATGGAACTTCATAGGTGAACTGTCTGTGGTGGGGGGATGACCGCTATTGAAAGGTCACCGGGCCCGGATATAAAAAAAACTTTTCCGCTCCATAACTCCTTTCCCCCTGAAGCAACTCTCTTGAAACTTCATATGTGAACTGCCTGTGGTGATAGGATGACCTCTATTGATTTTGAGGTCAATAGGTCAAAGGTCCAGGTCACCGGGACACGATAATGAAAAACCTTGTCCTCACCATAACTCCTCTCCCCTTGAAGAAAATCTCAGTGAAATTCATAGGTGAACTGCCTGTGGTGAGAGGGTGACCCCTATTGATTTTGAGATCAGTAGGTCAAAGGTCAAGGTTACGGGGACCCAATAATGAAAAACCTTGTCCGCACTCTAATCTCTCCACATTCAGCAAATCTCATGAAACTTTATAGTTGAACTGCTTGTCGATAGAGAATGAATCCTATTGATTTTGAGGTACGTAGGTCAAAAGATCACGGTCACCGGGACCGATAATGAAAAACCTTGTCCACACCATAACTCCTCTCCCCGTAAGGCAAATCTCAGGAAACTTCATAGGTGAACTGCCTGTGGTGAGAGGACAAACCCCATATATTTTGAGGTCAAGGTCACCAACGTCCGATAATGAAAAACCTTGTCTGCTCCATAACTCCTGTTGCCCTGAAGCAAACCTCATGAAACTTCATAGGTGGACTGCCTGTGGTGAGAGGACGACTCCTGTTGATTTTGAGTATTGTAGATCAAGGTCATCGGCACCCGATAATAAAACTTGTCCGCTCTATAAGTCCTCTCCTTAAAGGAAATCTCATGAATCTTTATAGGTGGACTGTCTGTGATGAAAAGATGGCCCCTATTGGTTTTGAGGTCAGTAGGTGAAAGGTCAAGGCAACCATTACCTGATCATTTAAATCCCATTCGACTCAATCTTTACTGAAACAGTAGGATGGGGGGTGGGGGTGGGGACTAGTAGAAGGTATATATTTGTCGCCCTTAAAAGGCGACAGTTTTAGACGATCGAGCATTTGCACTGCTTATTTACCTCTTGTGTTTTCTTTTCAGAATATGCCACGTCTTAGAAAAAAATCTGCTGCTCAGCAGTCGAAGAGACGTAGAAAGGCAATGAGGGACAAGAGAAAGGATGAGGTAAGTATAGAACTAGGTGAGTATAAGACTGAGGATCCTGGCCTCGTTAAAAACAGGTCCAGACCCAAGACTGAGGATCCTGGCCTCGACAAAAACAGGTCAAAAGACTTATATAGAGATTGCAAAAGAGATTGTATTGAAGATTGTATAGAAAGATTTACATTGAAAGATTGTTTAGATAATACCTGCACAGACTCTTGCATTAAGAATACCAATGAATATGTTTTATGTGATGCTGGTGATAATGTACAACAGTCCAGACCAGATGAAGTTTTCCAAAATACATTCTCGAGACATTTTGAAACCACTTTGGAGCACATTGACACTGCAAGTAATACATCCCTTGAACAGAATAATGAACCTGGTCGAAGAAATGATAGCAGAACTCAGGAAACTGAGATTGAAACTGAAGATATGTCTTTATACGAAACAATGACTGTGCCATGTCAGCAAACATATATTGCAACACAGATAAATGAAAGAAACAATTTACCATTTGGAGCTAAAGTAATGCTTTATGGCTCTTTCCATCAAGGTGATGATCGTTTTTGTGAAATTTCACGGGGTAGTCAGTGTGTTGCAAATGCACTCTCTGCAGTCTTGTTTTCACGTTATTCAGACGTCAAGAATTCCACAGAATTGGACACTATCCTTTCCTTTGGTGATAGTCTTTATAAAAAAATTGTTCAAAATTTAATTGCTAATGACATATTTAGAAACCATCTTTTGTGCTTTGATGACTTGCCAGATACAGTAGAATTTCACTCTGAAAAGATAGCAGTCCAGAAAGGAAACATTGTCAGTGGAAGTCTCATAGGTTCTGATTGCATTAATAGTGTAAGTTTACCTACACTGCATGTTGCTATTCAGACTGTGTTAAATGAAAATTTGTCTAGTTTGATAATTGTTGGTGCAGTTTGTTCAGCTGTTTTTCGTAACAATGGAATTCTCTACTTCTTTGATTCTCATTCTCATGGACAAAATGCTCTGTCTGCTCCAGATGGCTCCTCAATATTAATAGGTTTTAAAGTTATTGATGATCTGGTGACTTATATGTATGCTTTTTATTCCAGTCTGAACATTGATTTCTCTTCACAGTTTGACGTTCTACCAATTGGTCTGAGAAAGCCATCACTTGCTTATAACCCGATATTGTCACATGTATCTACAACTCAAACGAATCTTTTAGATAATTACTTTCAAGACCAAAAAATTAAGGACTTGAAAAAGCATGATGCTGATCTTCAAAGACATTCAAAGAAAGACAAAAACTCCTACATGAAAACCTATATGACAAAACGAAGGCAAGATGCTAGAGTCAAATTAGCAGAAAAAATAAAAAAACAGATAATGCGTCAAGACCCTTTATTTAGAGCGAAAGAAAAGAATCAAGAGCTGGAAAGCAAACACAAAGCACGGCAAGATCCTTTAATTAGAGCGAAAGGAAAAAAACAAGAACTGGAAAGTAAACACAAAGCACGGCAAAATCCTTTAATTAGAGCGAAAGGAAAAAAACAAGAACTGGAAAGTAAACACAAAGCACGGGAAAATCCTTTAATTAGAGCGAAACAAAAAAAACAAGAACTGGAAATTAAACACAAAGCACGGCAAGATCCTTTAATTAGAGCGAAAGAAAAAAAACAAGAACTGGAAAGTAAACACAAAGCACGGCAAAATCCTTTAATTAGAGCGAAAGAAAAAAAACAAGAACTGGAAAGTAAACACAAAGCACGGCAAAATCCTTTAATTAGAGCGAAAAAAAAAAAAAAAGAACTGGAAAGTAAACACAAAGCACGGCAAGATCCTTTAATTAGAGCGAAAGGAAAAAAACAAGAGGTAGAAAGTAAACGCAAAGCCAGGCAAGATCCTTTATTTAGAAATCGTGAGGCTAAACTTGAATTGAAATCCAAACAAAACAAACGAAATAATGCATACTACAAAGTTATTGAAAGCGAGAAAAAGCGTCTAACTAGGTCATTTGAATCGTTCAGAACACATGAAAAATCAAGAGAAAGGCATTCATTAAGCAAAAAGCGAAAAAACACAGATTTTCAAGTCAATGAAAAGAATTTGCGAGAAGCACGAAAATATGGTTCCGACCTAAATGAATGTATTTCGAAATTCAAACAAGCAGTTTCCACTGGACCTGTCTATGTTTGCACCTGTTGTCACCAGACATGGTTTAAACATTCTGTAGAAACCGCTAGCACGGTTGCTAACCATCTTCAATCTTTCGTACATCATTGTTTTACAAAGTACATATCTGTGGATAATAAAGAGTGGATATGTAAAACCTGTTCTAACATCTTAAAGAAAAACAAAACTCCTAGTCTTTCAGTTGCAAACAAAAACACATTTCCAATTAAGCCCAAAGAACTTGAGTTACATCAGCTTGAAGAGAGACTTGTTGCATTAAGAATTCCATTCATGCAAATAAGAGAACTTCCAAGAGGTGGGCAGCTATCTGTGAAAGGAAATGTTGTTAATGTGCCAGTTGATATCCAGCCTGTCATTGAAAGTTTACCTAGGGCTTTTGATACACAAGTTACAGTACCAGTGAGGCTAAAGAAGAAACTTGCATACAAGAAGTGTGACTTTACTGAAAATGTACGTCCATTACAAGTTATCAGTGCTCTTCATTGGTTGATGAACCATAGTGACCTGTACATGAATTCTGGTATCCATATTGATGAAAACTGGTTGCAAAACACGTCAGAAAATTGCTCAGAAACTGTGCAAGAGTTCTTTGGAAGAAGTAATATGAGGAAATTTGCTACAGATGATGTTATGAACGAACAAACAGAAAATGTTAGCAAAAATGAAAATGAGTATGAATCGGACCATTTTAGTGAAATTGATGAAAATGAAAAAGTTGTTGGCAACAGTGATACAATAATTGAGTCGGCTGATCCGACGACAAACACAATTTACACATTTGCACCTGGTGAAGGGCAAATACCCATAAGTTTATATCAAGATACCAATGCTGAGTATTTATCATTTCCTTCGGTGTTTTGCGGTCAGACAAGACCTACGAATGAAGAGAGAAATGTTCCTGTTCATTATAGTGACATATGCAAAATGGAACTTCGTCATGTTGACAGAAGGGTGGCCTCAAATGTTCCAAACATTTTCTTCAAAATGAAAAAATTGCAACTGAAACAAGTTTCAGACAAAGTGCATTTAGCTTTAAGAAGGTGTAAAACGGATGGTAAAAAACTAACGGTATCGCAGGTATTAAACCCAGAATATCAGGAAAATCTGGTAAGTCTTGATGAAGGCTTTTACATTTTTCGAACTTTGAGGAGTTCTCCACCGTATTTAGAAGCTCGAAAGAAAGATGTGTTTGCTATGATACGCCAGTTAGGATTGCCTACATGGTTTACCTCTTTGTCATCTGCAGATACAAGATGGTTTGATTTGCTCAAAATCTTAGCAAAAGTTAATAATGGACAAACTCTTAAAGATGAAGATGTTGAGAAAATGACTTGGGCAGACAAAACCAAACTTGTTCAAACTGATCCAGTGACATGTGTTAGATACTTTGATCACCGTGTACAGCCTCACTGTTTATAGGAAGTGTACTTAAAAGCAGTCATGAACCATTGGGAAAACTCAACGACTACTTTTATCGTGTAGAATTCCAACAGAGAGGGTCTCCACATATTCACATGCTTTTATGGATTGAAGGTGCTCCAGCATATGAAACGCACACAGATGAAGAAGTGGTAAAATTCATTGATCAGTATGTTTCATGTTCAAACATTGATGACCCACTTGTTGACTTTCAAGTACACAAACATTCACGATCATGCAGAAAAAAGGAAAAAGCAGTTTGTAGATTTGGATTTCCAATTCCACCAATGAAAAAAGCAGTTATCCTGGAACCGCTTGTTGCAGATCAATCTGACATCAAAAAGTACAAAGAACTGTTTGTTTCAATCCAACAGAAGTTGAATGAGATAAAAGAATGTGATTTATCGTTTGAGCAATTCTTAAAAGAACTGAACACAGATGAGGAAGATTATCTTAAAGCTGTTCAAAGTTCATTAGATGGACCCAAAGTGTTTTTGAAAAGGAATGTTGCTGAGGTGAGAATAAATCCCTACATGAAACCCATTCTAAGAGCTTGGGGAGCCAATCATGACCTTCAGTTTGTTTTAGATCCGTATGCATGTGCTGTATACATAGTATCATACATCAGTAAAGCCCAAAGGGGAATGAGCATCCTTATGAGTGAAGCATGTAAAGAAGCAAGAAAAGGAAATATGGATTTAAAGAAGCAAGTTAGACATATTGGTAACAAATTTTTGAATAGTGTTGAAATTAGTGCACAGGAAGCATGCTACCTTGTTTTACAACTTCCAATGACCAAAGCTACAAGAGATGTAGTATTCATAAACACTTCACCACCTGACAAACGTACATTCCTTTTGAAATCAAGGGAAGCGTTGGAAAAAATGGCTGAAAATTCAACAGAAATCGAGGCAGACAATATAATTAAAAGGTATTCAAAAAGGCCAAAGCAACTGGAACATTGGTGTCTTGCTGATTATGTATCACAACTTGAAATAATATATCCAGCATCTGATGACGTGTTTTATGAAGAAAATGAGCATAATGATGATGAAAGAAGTGAGCCTGAAGAAATTGATCCAAACATATTCATTGAGGAAGGAATAAAAATCACGTTGAAAAGTGGCATCAGAATTAAATCCAGAAAAAAACCTAAAGTATTACGTTACGTTCGTTATTCATTAAAAGTGGATCCAGAAAACTATTACAGAGAAAAACTGTTATTATTTCATCCATGGCGCAATGAGAGTGAAGATGTTTTAGGTGGACATAGTTCTTATGAAGCTCGTTACTTTGCATTGAAGAATTTCATAGACTTTAAAGTCAGAGAATATGAGAAAAATGTTGATCAGTTAAATGAGGCAATGGAAAGGGCTGCTGATGACTTGAACTTCGATGAAATAGCACCAAGCAATGAGCAAAGAGAATCTGATGATCTGCACACGGGTTCGGTGGCAAGTGAGCAGTTTGTTTATTTTGATCCAGATCGTCCGGAAGTACAACGTCAGTATGACATAGGAAATGACATTGGTGCTTCAGTAGCATTGGTAGATATTACTGTTAATACTAAACGAATGTCTGATGCAAATTATAGATCTCTTGTACAATCGCTAAATAGAAAGCAACAAGAGTTCTTACAGCATGTTCTGCAAAGTGTCAAACGAAACCTGGAGCCTTTGCATGCATTTCTATCTGGTGGTGCAGGTGTTGGAAAATCAGTAGTTGTCTCAGCTTTATATGAAGCTTTGATGCGACATTTGTCTTCTTCGGCAGGGGACAATCCTGATGTATGCAAAATACTTTTGTGTGCACCTACTGGAAAAGCTGCTTTTCACATAAGTGGGATGACTATCCACTCAGCATTTCGTATCCCGGCTAGTCAAGGCTACTCCATCAAACCATTAGATAGCGACACACTTAATACCTTGCGAACCATATACAGAGATCTCGCTGTTGTAATGATTGACGAAGTTTCAATGGTTGGAAACAACATGCTGATGCTAATCAATCACAGGCTTCAACAAATTAAAGGTTCAACTTTGTTTTTTGGCGGTGTTCACATGATTCTGATTGGCGACCTGTTTCAGTTAAAGCCTGTTATGGATGGATGGATTTTTGAAAACTTGAAAAACAACTTTGGTCCTCTTGCAACAAATTTGTGGCAGGAATTATTTGCAATGCATGAACTTGACGAAATTATGAGACAAAAAGATGACAAGAAGTTTGCAGAGATTTTGAATAGGTTACGTGAAGGAAAGCACCAACAAAGCGATATTGAAGTTCTTAAAAAGCGTGAAATCAAAACAACAAATCCAGATTATCCAAAGAATGCTATTCACCTTTTCAGTACGAATGCCAGCGTGGATTCATTTAACAAAGAAGCTTTCGATTTATCACCTAGTATAAAAATTGTGACAACAGCTTTGGATGCTGTAATAGGAGATGATACTCAATCTGTAAAAGAGCAATTAATTTCTAGATTGCCAAATGATGCCTCAAAAACGGCTGGTTTGCAAAAGAAACTAGGTATAGCTGTTGCAATGACGTATGATCTATGCGCAAATCTTGATGTTAATGATGGATTAGCCAATGGTTCAAGTTGTTGTATTAAATTCATAGAAAGCAAACAACAAAATACAAATAGACCAAGTATTGTTTGGGTAAAATTCTATGACCAAAGCGTAGGTTCTCAATGGCGTGCTAAATATAGACATTTATATCATATTGGTATTGATCCTTCTTGGACACCCATTTTTGATATCAAAAGAAACTTTGTTTACTTCAGAAAGACATTTCTGAGGATTCAATTCCCACTTCGCCAATCTGCAGCCAAAACCATACATAAATCACAGGGGGACACTTTGAATGAAGTTGTTATTGACATGTCTGGTACACGAGTATTTCCTCATGCACACTACGTTGCCATTAGCAGAGCAAGAACACTACAGGGTCTCAATATTTTGAATCTAAATGAAACAAAGATATCAGTGTCTGAAAAAGTCAAAAAAGAATTGACTAGGTTACGAAATGAACAAGTTCTTACTTTGTGTTATGTTCCACTATATCAAATTCAAAACACTGTGGCAAAACTTGTATTTTTGAATACTCGATCTTTGAACAATCATAAAGATGAAATTTTCCAGGAACCAAATGTTTAAGATGCAAACATGGTTTGTCTTGTTGAAACATGGCTTACTGCTGAAGATAAAATGCATACTTTGAATGTACCAGGTTATCAGCTATTCAGAGCAGACGGGTACCAAATTGGGAACACAAGGCCCCACCGGGGTATTGCATTGTATTTTAAAGAAGGTATCCCTGTTGTTCAAAACAAAACACTCATTCAACAAGATTTTGAAATTGTTCTGACAGAACTTTTGTTTGACATGAGAAGAATAATTGTTGTTACATTGTACAGGTCTCCCTCATGTTCAATAAATTCCTTTAGAAAACACTTGCTCGACTTTGTGTCACCAGTCACATACAATACAGAATTTGTAATTCAAGGCGACTTTAATTCTGATATCTTACAAGAACATACAGTCAGTGCCTTCATTGAAGAACAATTTCATTGCAAGCAAGTTGTTCAGAAAGCAACTCATGATTCAGGATCGCTTATTGATCATGTTTACTCAAACATTGAATTCATCAAAAATGAAGTGATAGAATGTGTTTGGTCAGATCATGCCTTAGTTTATTCTGCAATAGCTCATTAAAGAGTCATCCATCACAGATTGTATCTAGAAAATTGACAATAAACAGTTTATGACTTTAAAAAACAACAATATCAGTTTGATGTGCTAGTAAAATTATTCCTACTTACTGCATGATGCAGTCAGTAGGAATAAAGCGGTTTATGTCAGAAATTGGTTGACCGCCATTTTTCAGTATATATATGTAATCAAACTTGGTAAAGAGACCTATTAGGAAACCACCTACTGCAATATATTAATCATCATTTCATTTCCCAATTGTATTGTTTTAAATTAAAACACTTCTGTATTAAGAGACCACCTATGTTAATAATATTACTCTTCCATTGAGATATCTCTTCATAAACTTGGTCTGTGAATACAGGTTTAACTATACTTTAATTGTTAACTGACCACATCAATTCATTTGTTATTATGAACTTTTGTGTATTAAGAAGATTTTGTTTTATTTATTACAGTTTGGTATTCATATTATTATTTTTATGCCGCCACCACCAAATGGTGAGGACGCATATAGCATTACACATGTCCATCGATCTGTTCGTCCTGAAAAGTTTGTGTGTTTATCTCCTTTCACAGTTTTCAACCGATTGTTTCGAAACTTTACAGGATGCTTACCTATCAAGACGTGCACATCGAACCGATATGCACATCTTGATAGGTAAGCATCCTGTAAAACAAAATCAATCTTGTGTTAGCAAAGTTAAGGCCCCTTTTTCTTAACATTTGATGTTTTGTGCGGATTGTATTTAATGGGGGCATCCATGTCCCATGGACACATTCCTAATTTAAACTGTATCCTGCATAATTGAATGTATATATTTCTGATGCTAGAAATGAGGGTTATTGTTATAAAGGTCATTAGAGTATTATACTTTTTTTAACTGTACAACAAAAGGTAAAAATATGACTTCCCATTTTTCTTACATATTGTGTCATAAGAATAAATCTATCATTTGCACTGTATCATCAATAATTATTAATATGCTCCCCATGTGGTTGCCAGGGTAGAATACAACCACTGCAAATTCTGCCAGAGGCACAGGGATAGAACCCTACCTTCATTCATTGTCATTTTGTCATTTTTTTATCATGCTCATTCAAGGTTTTCTTCATGACACCGCATGTGAAAATGTGGCTCCATCGTAAATGCAGTGATTACAATATAATTTGCAGCAAATCTGTTCTGCACGTCAGAATGTTCTTGGCTATTTTCCATATTTTTATCTACATGTTCATCCCTGTTTGGCACCATATAACCTTTCTTGTATTGATGCGCCGTAAAACCCCAATTCAGTTCAATTTATTACAAACCCCTAGTGCTATTAGTCCAATATCAGTCATGATTTTAACTTAAATCTGAATGCATATATTTAAATGAAATGTATCTAAAAAGAAAAAGAGAACTTAATTATACCTATAATTTCATAAATCACATTGTCCGTAACGTCGCCTCACGTAACACATTTTTGTTGTGCGCTTCATGTCATGTTGCGTCCCGTAACGACCATTTTTCAAACAGTTTTGAGAAGGTTGTTCCCAAACTTCATATACACATAACAACTAATGACCTTATGTCCCTCTACATCTGCCATTGTTGATTGCCTAATTTATTACCAAATAATGGCCATTTGACTTTGTTTACGCAAGAGTATTCATCACTTTCAGTGATAGTTCTAGTTTTATCTTAGATATTCTACTGTAGGGTTAAATTATATATAAGGGCAATATCATCACCAATTAATAATATGCCAAATAAAATTGTTTTGAACTTGTCTAATCCCGTGTGGTTCTCGGGGGCCCCGTTTGGTCACGGGGCAAAGAATAGGGCCACTGCAGATCCCTTTCGAAGGGTAGGCAGAGGGGTACAATCCCCCCAAATTCATTTTCATGTTATCATTTTTTGTTCATGTCCATTAAAGGTCTTCATCATGATCCCTGCATTGTTTCAGGTGCTATCTCGCTCGCATCAAAGAGCAGTGGCAGAAAAACAATAACGTGGCTCCAGCGTAAATGGAGTTTCTACGATAGAATTTGCAGCAACTCTGCAGTTCAGGGTGAGAAGGTTATAGGCCCATTTTCCATATTTTATCTCGATGTACATGCAAGATGAGCCTGGCATGTTCATGTTAGGCGCCATATAACCAAAGATTATCATGTGTCACTTTAAATACGTGAGCTGTTATGAAAGTTTTAAGATTAATATAACATAAAACATGATTAATTAGATGAATAACAGACTTTGTATACTAGGTAGTTTTATTAGTATTATTTGTTAACTTGTTCAGATGTTGACTTGCTATATTATGACACCAAGTTTGGCGAAGATGGCGTAAAAGACTATAATATGGACATAGCGATATGGTCAGATTTCAAGCACCTGGTCTGTGAACACTTGATAATAATGTCATGCGCTTTTAATAGACAACAAGGATTCTTCAAAATACCAAACATTAAAACATTAAAACAATGGTAATATATTGTTTCACATGGTAAAAGACAGTCAGGAAGACCATGGTTTTACAACATCTTTATCACATAAACTGTCTTTGAGAGAACAGGTTTGCGATTAAATAAAAACGAGAAAAAACGTCCAATAGAATCCACAGCACCCAAAAACAATGACACCTTATACTCGCACTGTACTACAAAGAGCAAATTAAATATACAGTGAAAAGAACAATACACAACACAAATAGTGATGAAGATGTTTATCGACTTGGAACGGTCAACAGGCAGATAACAGATAACAGCTTGGAGATAACAGATTTGACATTACATTACATTTCTCAGTATAAGAGCTTGGACATAACAGCTTTGACATTACATGACATTTCTCAACAAGAACAGCTTTGCCAAAGTTAACATTGGTTCTGTGTTTAGCTTATAGTTCAGCAAGGTTGATGAATATATATACTGATCGGACATATCATAAACTGCAACAGGCAATATCAGGATGTGAATATTTAAGAAGTTTATCCACAAACAGAATATAGTTTCAGAACTGCGGTGATTGTTTACTCGTCAAGATATAATATACTCTGAGATATGAAAGGAAATATTAATGTTTTGTTCCAGAATGACTGAAGCATCATCGGTAGCACATGCAACTTCAGATGTGATATTATTCTAAGCTTGCAAAGTTGCACAAGAACAATTATGCTGTAACACCTATTGGTTTCAAATTTCATGTATTGTTCAGCAACATTTATACAAAATAATTTATTCCAAATTGCAACAGACTATCCATCATCATTTCCATATTAAAAAGGTCATTCTCCAAGCAGAACTGAATTCATATTTGTGCTTGAAGACCATATATAACCTGACCTCGCCATGGAAGGAAACATATAGTGTTGTGTTCCAGTATAAGTGAAAAAGTGTCATAATTGAAAGTGCATATGTTTTCCAAGTGTGACCATTCCAGGATCGCAAAAATTGTCTGTGCCATAAACGCTTACACGAAAACCTCAACCAAAGCTATAGAGAAGTAGACATGATTACTGGAGATCCAACAAACGAAAAGGAACTTTCAACCATTTCTATAAAGATGATCTGAAACGTATGGAAATAAAAACGTATATACACATGGAATTACAGTTTTTACCATAGATTCAATGTTTGTGATATGGACAAAAAACAAAACAAAGAAGGTTTACATAAAAACGGCACAGTTCAAATCGATGAAATCTCATAAACACTTATTTTATCATGTACACTTGAATAATCCCTGTGGTGTTGTTGCCAGGGTAGAATACAACCAGTGAAATCTCACAAACACTGTCACATGCAGAGAGGTAGGACCACCCCTCCCCACCTCTTCATTCATATTCATTTTGTCATTTTTTATCATGCTCATTCAACGTCTTTATCATGACACCGCCTATGCAAACGTGGAAATGTGGCTCCATCATAAATGGAGTGTCAAATATAGAATTTGCAGCAACTCTGCAGTTCTGCAGGTAAGAAGATTCTAGGCCCATTCTACACATTTCATTTTGATGTAAATTGAGGATAACCCTGGCACATTCATTCCTGTTAGGTGCCATATAACCTTTCATGTGTTGGTGCACCTTAAAAGCAAATTGAATTCAATTCAGTTCAGTAACTAATTGAATTGACGTTGTGGTGTAAAGGAATATGCCAGTTTTATTCTCAACATTTTTTGCATTTTTTTTTGGGAAGGCAAAGAAGATAATGTATAGCACAATTTTTAATATTGTTTACCATCTGAATCTATAATGTTTCTTGCATTTTGTTTTGGGAAGGCATAGAAGAAAACAGATAAAACAATTTTTAATATCTAATATTGTAGCTATTGAATTATCAATATGCTTCAGTTGTACAATGACTTAATGTGTTTTATGAATGTAAATGGAGTTTATGCAACATAATATGCAACTCCGCAGTTGAGAAAGTTCTAGGTATATTTTGGATATATATTTCAAATTTAAAAGGACAGTGCACTCAAAGTGTTTGTTCTTGATGGCACCACATGACCTTTGGTGAGCAGGAAAACAAAATTCAACTGTTATCTGTTTTGGGAATGTAAAGTTACTGTTAATCAATCCTGTTTTCATATCATGTTGCATTATGAAGTATATATATATATATTATTTTTTTTAAGATTTTCTTTGTTCATTCCTGGGTAAGAATAGTGCACTGCCTATCTAGGCAGAGATCTAAAACCACCCTAAATTCATGTTCGTTTTGTCATGTTCATTAAAGGTCGTCATTATACCTGTATTGTTTCAGATGCATCATTGTTCCAGAAATGGTTCTATGCCCATTCTGCATATCTTTATCTCGATATAAATTGTTGGTGGACCTGACCTGTTCATCCCATTGGCATCAAAATAACAACAATATATTTTGTATATCATCATAATTACTTTGATTACCTTTTTTAATTGTCTGCTCATATGTTTAAAACGAATATATCATTAGACCCCATATTTTATCTCGATGTAAATGGAGGATGAACGTGGCATGTTCATCCATGTTTGGCGCCATATAGCCTTTTTAGTGAACCCAATTCAGTTTAATTCAACTAATGAGTGATGGCATTTTCTGCCAATGCCATTCATATGACATTTTCTGATGGTGTACTGTAAATCCCATTTCTACTTGATTAATTAGCATATAGTCTGATGTACCGTTAATTGTGATATTGTTAACTGATTTTATATTACAGTTGGTCGTTTTTGTTTATCTTTAGATAAGTCTTAAAATAAATTGATATACTTAACATTGTGTGTACTGTTCTTTGTTAAAGCCAATATATTATACTATTTTTTTTCTTGTTTTGTCTTTATGTGAAACAAGGGGGCTGGCGTGGCGCAGTCGGTAGCGCGGCGGATTTGTAACCGGAGGCCCCGGGTTCAATCCTCCGTGGTGCCACTGAGTTCCATCGGTGTGTTCTTGGGCAAGACACTTTACCTTAGCCTCGTCCGTCGGATGGGGACGTAAACCGGGCGGTCCCGTGTATCGGTCTATCCTCCGAGCACGTTAAAGAACCATAGGAATCTATTCGATAATAAGAGTAGGGCAGGTTCCCGGATTCCTATGTATCCTTCCCCTCTCTCTGGGGCGGCTCTAAATAACCTATACTGTGTTGATGAGCCGTTAAACAACATTCAATCAATTCAATTTATGTGAAACATAGACCTGTACATTACAAACATAGTAAAACATTAAAATTGACAGCAAAATGAATTCCACAGTGAATAATTTCATACAAAACTTTCAAAAAAACAAATCATCGAACTCGATACATCAATGTTATAAGAGCCAGTAGAGCGACCACAGGCCCTCTTGGGCCTCTTGTTTTCCTATCTGCTTGCTGTAGTTTTTGAATCGGAAGATGGCTCCTTTCAATGCAACCCTAGTGTGGGGCTCACCATAGCTGTGCTAATAATAATCTATCAATCCTTGCTTCTATATATGTGGCACTATGCATGTAGTGATGATGATACATTTCTCATCTATGTATACGTATAAGCACCTCACCCTTCTTTATGCACCCTTTGGCTAGTTAGTCACCCTCTGGAGCATGCTTGCCTGTGTATAACATAGCTTTATGGTGAGTGGATATTGTGCTTTAACCATTTCAGCCATCTAATTGAATTGAATGTTGTTTAACGGCTCATCAACACAGTATAGGTTATTTAGAGCCGCCCCAGAGAGAGGGGAAGGATACATAGGAATCCGGGAACCTGCCCTACTCTTATTATCGAATAGATTTCTATGGTTCTTTTACGTGCTCGGAGGATAGACCGATACACGGGACCGCCCGGTTTACGTCCCCATCCGACGCGCTACCAACTGCGCCACGCCAGCCCTCTTCAGCCATCTAGCAAGGCTCTGCAAGCACAATGCATCCTTGGGGTTCAGGCAAGATGAAGGACTGCATATTTAGCATAACATAATATCACCTTTATTTAACATGTATCTGCGAGTGTGAGTCATGACGAAACCATTGTACTGTATATTAGTCTGCCTATTGGCAATTTGATTTCTCATTAATGAGAAATCAAATTGTCAATAGCCAGACTAATCAGCAGCATATACATATAGCAGCAGCAATCACATGCACTTTTCCAGTATATTTCATTAAAGACACACATTTGAAGAACCTACTTTATTAAACCACAAAGTTTTACATTGAAACACATGTATATATATTGTCTTTTTCCAGTCTTTCTTCAAAATCCTGAAACAGAAAAAAAACATTGACTGATTAGTTAAATGACCCATGGTACACGTGCGAAAATCGACCTACTGGCTTCCAGCAACCATTGTGGACCAGATAAGCCTGCACATCCTTGCAGTCTAATCATTGTCCACACTGGTGGCAACAGCCACTAGGTTGATTTTCCCATGTCACTGCTCAAATGTTGAAGTGCTCCCCCACTGGTTATCGTTGGTTAAAAGTGTTCTGTAACACAATCTATTGAAAAATTGCAGCACAAAACCTCGAAACAAGTATAATTGTGTACAAAATTTCTATTGACAGTAATGCTTTATTATTTATAAGTGTTGAAAGTATTTAGAATATTTATATAAACCAGTTTTCTATTAAACAATCTGTTAAACAATCAGAGCATAGTTCAAATGTTTAAGTACTTGCACTTGTGTTTGTATACAGTCATACAAATTTGCTAACAGTTTGAAAACCACTCGGCTGGCATGCAGTCTGACCCAGGTCTCAACCTGTTGACAGTAATTAATTGTGCATTAAATTAAGATTTGTGTTGCTTTTTAAAAATACTTAGCGTCAAATATGTAGAGCACACGTGTTCCAACCACTGCCACGTCTGGTGGAAGTAAGGTTTTTTTACCACATCTGAAGGCAAAACGCAGTGTCTGATGGTGTTCATGTGCCAAGTGTTCTTCTTTGCCTTTTCATAAAATTTAACCCATGGCCATTTATCCACCTGAAGCAGAAATTTACCATAAAAACATAGAGCATACAAAGTCTCTAAATGATTTTGGCACTTCCCATTTAACTAGTTTTTAACTGAATTCATTTAGAAGTATTTTAGGAAAGAAGATGTACACAGACTTTATTCTTATGTTTGTATACAATTTTGTTTTATAGAGCTCTCAAAGATGAAAAGCAGTTTGGCAAGACTGATGTTGGAGTCATTTTGTGAAAGCATGATACATACATGTATAAAACAATAATTTAATGTACAATATATAGGTTCTTAAACAAAATCATTATGAAGTCATGTATATGTAAAAACAGCAAGAATTTATCTGGTAACTTTAAATACAGGTTTAATGGTGAAAAAGTAATATATAATAGAATTAAATCCAAACATCAAACAGAATATAAAAAATAACAAGGAAACTGAAACTGTGAAACAAGTAAACCTGACATTTTAAAATCAATGTCAATTCATATTTTATGGATAATGAACATCTTTTGCTATTAATTTCAATACATTAAGAGGGCATATTTAAAATGTTTTAAAATGTCAAACAAGAATGTAAAAGTTTAAATGAACATTTCAACACTCGAACCAACTTACAACTGCAGGCAGCAAAGTACTTCCATGTTGGATGAGCACGTTTTCTCCAGATTTATACCTTTAGTAATACATATATTTTCAACAACTTAAAATAAAAGTTATAAAAGCAGATATTTATTTAGAAAAGAATGTCATGTTTGAACGCTGAATAACTGATTAAGTGCACACAATACCTGATATACATAAAATTTCAATAAACTATACCCTACATAGAAGCATGAACAAATAGAAATCATTTTGCTTTGGAAAAAGTTGCCATTAAATGAAGCCAAACCTGTGTTTGTAGTTAGATATATAGACTAAAGTTTAAACAGCAGATTCACTCACCTTGTATCTGTCATAGGTGGCTGCTCGGACTCTGTCATGGGTGTCTGCTCGGGCTCTGTCATGGGTGTCTGCTCGGGCTCTGTCATGGGTGGCTGCTCGGGCTGTCATAGGTGGCTGCTCGGGCTCTGTCATAGGTGTCTGCTCGGGCTCTGTCATGGGTGGCTGCTCGGGCTCTGTCATGGGTGTCTGCTCGGGCTCTGTCAAGGGTGTCTGCTCGGGCTCTGTCATGGGTGGCTGCTCGGGCTCTGTCATAGGTGTCTGCTCGGGCTCTGTCATGGGTGGCTGCTCGGGCTCTGTCATGGGTGTCTGCTCGGGCTCTGTCATGGGTGGCTGCTCGGGCTATGTCATAGGTGGCTGCTCGGGCTCTGTCATGGGTGGCTGCTCGGGCTCTGTCATGGGTGGCTGCTCGGGCTCTGTCATGGGTGTCTGCTCGGGCTCTGTCATGGGTGTCAGCTCGGGCTCTGTCATGGGTGTCTGCTCGGGCTCTGTCATGGGTGTCTGCGGGCTTTGTCATGGGTTGCTGCTCGGGCTTTGTCATGGGTGGCTGCTCGGGCTCTGTCATGGGTGGCTTCTCGGGCTCTGTCATGGGTGGCTGCTTGAGCTCTGTCATGGGTGGCTGCTCGGGTTCTGTCGGGTGGCTGCTCATGCTCCGTCAGTGGTGTCTGCTCATGCTCCATCAGTGGTGGCCACGATCACTGCCACCACTGAAGTAGCACCTGAAACAATACAGGTTTCATGATGAAAATAATGAACAAAAATGACAAAATGAACATATATTCGGGGAAATTTTACCCCTCTGCCTGGATATGCAGTGGTCATATTCTTCTTGCCCGGGAACCACACGGCGTCGACGAAGAAAATTAATATCTTTAGTGTGATACCCAGATCACTGTACTAACTACTTACCATGGCAACTATTTGTTAGTATTGGTGCAGTTGTTAAAATATCACCTGCTTAGGATATATATCTAAACATAGGTTGTGATGTTCTCCGTACTTGATTTAGAGTAAGGAATTAACCTAGGATAGTAAGCATCAACCCTACTTTTGCGCATGCAAGTGCAAGTGGAATGATTATTACCTAAAAAGGTGTATTGCCAATGAAGAGAGAGGGGGAGTGTGATTTTTTGTGTGTTCTTTTGGGGAGGTGGGGATTTAGGAACCTCCCCTACTGACGAATAGACACCTATGTTTCTTTAACATGATGGGAGGAAAAATCCGACGGACGAGGGTAAAAGTGTCGACAAAATTAACTGGCTCCGGTGAGGCTTGAAACAGGGTCCTCTGAATTTAAAGTCCCCCATGCTATCCACTGCATCAACAGGCTTTATGCGCTGAAGCAGCATGACTGCATTAAAATACAACTAAAATGTTAATCCGTGATTAAGGTTATATCAAAGAAGCTGGGTTCACAACGGTCTCTCTTATCTAGCAAGTTAGCATCAAGTTCATGTATGTAGAGTTGCAATATGCCTGCAAGCCTTATATATGCCCAGCTCATTGCTGTTTTGATAAACTTGGCAATTAATGCCTTGGAATAAAAAAGGACAATTAAGAATACTCAGCACATATTATCTCATTTAAATAATATAACTTAATGTGACAATATAACATACATAAGAGTATAAGATAACATTTTTTTAAATGCTTCCAGATAAGAATCGGTACCCAATGCATCGAGATAGATTACATTTAGTGATCAGGGTTAGTTTACTGATGTTTACTCTGAAAGCTATATCCGACATACAGGTGCTACTGCAGTTAAAGTAGCTATCTCGCCAACAACAGCCACATTTTACAACATATGTACATCGTTTCTAAACCTACTGACCACGAGGTATATACATAACTTGCATCGTTTGAGAATCAAAACTCTATAGATACAATATAAAAAGCTTTAACCAGCCAGACAAAAAAAAAAAAAAATGGTTAATTCATTTCACAATTTTTCAATCACGTGTATTATAAGAACCCATGAATAAACAGACTTAAGCGATACATATGCATTATTATATGAGCTGAACACCTGGATAGAGTTTTGATAAACTGTTTTTGTAAGTGTAATTTTGTCGTAATTTGGCGGGATATTTTATAATTTGTTTAACAAACACCTAAACATAAACAGTTAAACCGTAAAATCCTTTTCTTTTTGTGAGGGGCTGGCGTGGCGCAGTCGGTAGCGCGGCGGATTTGTAACCGGAGGCCCCGGGTTCAATCCTCCGTGGTGCCACTGAGTTCCGTCGGTGTGTTCTTGGGCAAGACACTTTACCTTAGCCTCGTCCGTCGGATGGGGACGTAAACCGGGCGGTCCCGTGTATCGGTCTATCCTCCGAGCACGTTAAAGAACCATAGGAATCTATTCGATAATAAGAGTAGGGCAGGTTCCCGGATTCCTATGTATCCTTCCCCTCTCTCTGGGGCGGCTCTAAATAACCTATACTGTGTTGATGAGCCGTTAAACCACATTCAATTCAATTCAATTCTTTTTCTGTTTCTTTTTGCAATTAGTTGAAAATGAGTGATCTACTTTGTGATTTTAGTTCGTGGATTTATTCAATATGCGATTTGTAAACATGGTTAAGTCTTCATAAGGCCATATCAAATTAATTCCCAGTTTATCATTTAAATTTTGGAAAAAATTAGGGCGGGGGGTGCAATTTAATTTTTATTTTTTATTTTCCTGAGATGACATCAAACATCACAAAAATATTTATAACCAGAAGTATTATGTTTTGAACACTCTCTTTATTACCAATTGTCACTGCTATAGCATACATTTGTATTTATAATGATATAAACTACCATGTATGTGAGTTTTAAAAGTTGAAGTTCTCAATATAACTTACTTCTTATTGCTCGATGTCCAATTTGTTTAGAAAATGTATTTCAGGTATTGCCGGTTCGGGCTAAATATTAACGCATTTTCCGTCACGGAAAGACGACTCTTTGACAGTTGAATTTTTTTTCGGACAAAATAAAAATTGTCGGGGCGGCATAAAATATTCGGGGCGGGCGGGGATGATAAACTGGGAATTAATTTTATATGGCCTAATGGCATACCTTATCAAAAGTCACATTCTCTCTTTATATATATTTCAGTTTGCTTAAACTTTTGAAGTGATTTTATGAAAATTGTACAACTTCAAGCCATAAACAAGAGACCCGCTCGCCTTGTCTCAAAGTGCTCTCATGTTTTAAGAAACAACAATTTCTTTATATAAATCTGTAAAACTGTGACCCCCGTAGTGGCCATATTTGACCCCAGTGTCGACATTTGAACAAACTAGGTAGAGGATCATAAGCTTATGGTACATGCTAACTATTATTTAGCTTTTGAAGTAGCGGAGAAGCTGTTTGAATATGTTTTCCTATATAATTCAATGTTATGGTAGTGTGACCCCGGGACAGGGCCAAATTTGATTCCTGGCTTGATTCAAGAGACACCATTTAAATTATTTGGTATAGGACAATAATTAGACCTCTAGCTCTTGTAGATTCAGAGAAGATGATGTTTATAGACGTTCCTACATAACTCTTATGTAAATATGTGACCCCCAGGACCGGGCGAAATTTGACCTAAGATCACCATTTGAACAAAATAAATTGGTAGAAATCGATACTCTTAAGCTACATGCATTGTATTAGACCTCTAGCTCTTGTAGTGTCAAAAAAGAATATTTTTATGGACTTTCCTATATAATTCTTTGTAAAACTCTGACCCCAGAACCGGGCCATAGTTGGACACAGAGTCACGATATGAACAAAATTGATAGAGAACCATAAGCTTATACAATATGCAAAATAGTACACCTCTGGCTCTCGTTTTTTTAGAGAAGAGATTTTAAAGATGTTTCTATATGACTCTGTAAATATATGACCCCTGGGGCGGAGCCAGATATGACCCCAGGGTCAACATTTTAACAAACTTGCTAGTGGACCATAAGCTTATGCTTCATGCATAATATGGGACCTCTAGCTCTTACAGTTCTATAGAAAATTATTTATTTTAAATATTTCCTATATAACTCTGTGAAAAGATTTTACCCCCCGGGGCTGGGCCATATTTGACCCTGGGGTCACCATTTTATAAATACTTGGTAGAGGACCCTAAATGTATAATACAGGCAAAATATTTGACCTGTAGCTCTTCTAGTTTCAGCGAAAACAATTTTTTAAAGAAACAAAAGTTTTGCTTAAAAGGTGGAGATAACTCTAATAACAGGAATCATCTACCCTGTTCACACTGCTATCATGGATTTTTTGTTTCTCTACAAGGTATTCAATAACATGGTACTAGTAAGATTTTTTCCCTTGAGATGGTAACAAAAAAGTGTATGGCTCACGGTCTATATTGGGTATGCACATTATTACTCTTGGACATGCAGAGTTGTAATATCCAACTTCCTGTGAGCAAATTGTGCTAAAAGCTGAAGAGTTTTTAAACAATCTTATTAAAAGCAGACCCTTTACGATACTCTTCGCTACTAGGATCTGACAACTTCCCATTACCTGTCACGTCAGATTGACCGCACGATTAGCTAATAAGATTTGAGCCTACAAAAGTGTTTGGTATTGACAGCTTCACTGCGCATGTTGCATTTCAGTAAAACGCGAGTACGTTATCAACTGAGCTAATCGGGCCACATGTACACATGTACTATGGCATACTATTTATGCTAGCTTATGTCGTAATAATTTCGGTGGAATATATATATTTTCAAAATAAACGACAGCGCCCATGATTTTCTTTGTATCTTAATGTAAAACATGCCATTTAGTGCATTTCTTTGAATTTATCGTGCAGTAACACAGCAAAAACACACGAAGACTTATCTTTATTCGGATATGTAGATTTTCATTTGTTCAGTTCACTCGAATGTCAGCTGAAATGCGCGATTTCATTGGTTGAATTTAGTTGTAGATGAAAGGTGGATCTGACGTGACTTCAAAGGCAATATGGTCAGATCCAATAGCGGAGAGTATCAAAGGCAATATGGTCAGATCCAATAGCGGAGAGTATCAAAGGCAATATGGTCAGATCCAATAGCGGAGAGTATCAAAGGCAATATGGTCAGATCCAATAGCGGAGAGTATCAAAGGCAATATGGTCAGATCCAATAGCGGAGAGTATCAAAGGCAATGTGGTCAGATCCAATAGCGGAGAGTATCAAAGGCAATGTGGTCAGATCCAATAGCGGAGAGTATCAAAGGCAATGTGGTCAGATCCAATAGCGGAGAGTATCAAAGGCAATGTGGTCAGATCCAATAGCGGAGAGTATCAAAGGCAATGTGGTCGGATCCAATAGCGGAGAGTATCAAAGGCAATGTGGTCAGATCCAATAGCGGAGAGTATCAAAGGCAATGTGGTCAGATCCAATAGCGGAGAGTATCAAAGTGTAATTAGGATAGGATTTTAATGAGATTGGATTTTAAAGGGACATAATCTTTTTAAATAAATACCGAACTGGGCTATAACTTTGAAGTAAACAAAAAAAAAGTGTGGCCGGTACGGGACTTGAACCCGGGACCCCTTGCTTACAGGGCGAGTGCTCTACGAACTGAGCTAACCAGGCCACCGGGTACTCAATATCACAATTTGAAGCATCAATCATATTATTAAAATTAAACTAAGACTCTTAGAGATCACTTTGTCCGTTGTCTGTCATTGTCGTCCGTCACAATTTAACCTGCAACCTAACCTTGGCCATAACTTGAAAAGTATTTGACATATGTTCATGAAACTTCACACGTATCTTCATCTTAACCTAAGGTATGCTGTTACGTGTACGTGTCCAATAACTCTGACTTTCATTTTAACAGAGTTATGCCCCTTTTTATAAACTAACCTGCAACCTAGCCAGGCTCATAACCACAGGGTATCAGCGGGCAGTCGACTAAAATGGAAGTTGCTGATCTGCCCGGCGGTGATCAGTTAGTTGTTGTGATAAAATCACTCGGTGGTGTGTAGAAAATAATTTTTTAAAATTATAAATCGAAGGATTTTGATTGGATATAAAATATGCATTTGATCGAGAAATTATTGTTCTGTCTACACAACAATAAATCTGCATTAAAAGCTATGACTATAAATCAATATGCCGGATCTTAACCCGGTTTGCTTCATTCAGCAGCCTGATTTTGCACTGATGTAGACTGAAAGTTATGTTGATTATAGCAAAAGTATTGGATAATATCAGATAGGATTTGGTAGGGGTGCAGGTAATAGTACTCACGGATATTTTATATCCAATCCAAATCCTTCGATTTATAATTTTAAAAAATTATTTTCAACACACCTTCTGGGCTTTTTTTCTAAGAATTGTGAAGACTTCCTACCTAGCCTGGTCATTTTGTGAAAAAAAGTGTGATAACTGTCTGATTTGTGAAAAAAGTTTTGAAAGATTAATTGTTAAAAGCAATATTACTCAATACATGCATACATTGTTTTTGTAGGAGGAGGACACTATAAAACAAATGTACAGTTATTCAGCATAATATTTACCTTTTAGATAAACTTTCTAATATAAATGTATCCAAAACAAAACAATATTGAGAAAGTTAGATGGGGAAATGTTTATAAAAAAAATATATATTTTTTTAATTTTGTTTAAATTGTAAAAAAAAAATATAGCCCCAATTGTGAAAAAAATGACCTATTTTGAATTGTGAAGTAGCCGAATTTCGGCCCCTGTTTTAGAAGGAAAAAAGCCCTGCACTACTGAGTGATCAACTAACTGATCACCGCCTGGCAGATCAGCAACTTCTGTTTTAGTCGACTGCCCGCTGATACCCTGTGATAACTGGCCATAACTTAAGAAGTAGTTGACTTAATATGTTCATGAAACCACACACACATAAATTATTCATCTTACCACACAGAATATTGTTACCCACGACCAATAACTCTGACTTTCATTTCAGCAGAGTTATGCCCCTTTTTATAAAACTAACCTGCAGCCTAACCAAGCTCATAACTGGCCATAACTTTGAAATTATTTGACCTATGTTTATGAAACCTCACACACATATTCATCTTAACTGAAGGGATGTTGTTACACATGTCCAATAACTCTGACTTTCATTTTGGCAAAGTTATTCCCCTTTTTCATAGAACCTAACCTAGCTCATAACTTGGCAAAATATTGACTGATGGTCATGAAACTGTATACAGTTCTTCCTTATCAATTATCCAATGCAGGTTTATGCTCCTTTTCATAAACGTTAGCACTTGGAAAGAAAAGAAACTTCATAATTCATGAAGGATTGCACCCCATGTTCAAACTTTATAGTTAGATCTACTGTACTTGCTGAAATAAGCACACCAGGCTTTTTTTGCGGAAATAGGGGAAGATGCCCAGACCCTTAAAGACATTTTCTATAGTTTTTTCTACATAACAGATTTTCTTAAAACTTTTTGTACAGTAAGTCTGTTATATATATAGACAGAAAAGGCAAAAATAATGGTAGGTCACCATGCTTGCTAAAATTTTAAAAAATAATTTGTAATGCCACTCTCATGTCAATCTGTCCAAAAAGTTGAACAAGTCCATAAAATAGCTAAATAAGATATTTTTGAAGTCTAATCATTTATTCATTGGTCACAATTCTGCTAAAATTGTATTAAAGTAAAGAACATTTAATTACAATAACATTTAAAGCTCATCTTTATGTAAAACCTATATTTTTTTACAAAATCTGTTTGACCATTACCACAATTTATGCACAAATTAGCATATAATGATACAATTTCCCTTTTTTTTTTGTATGTTCCCAATAACAGAATTTTTTTAAACTTTCTAAGCACATAGTTTAACATATATAAAAACAAAATGTGCAATAAAAATGATAGGTCCCCATGCTTGTTTAGAAAAAGAATTTGAAACCCTACTCCTATGATCTAAAAGGCCAAGTTGTGTATGAAATTATATAGAAATGGTATATTTTCCTTTTTAGCTCGACTATTCGAAGACTAAGAGAGCTTATGTAATCACGTCGGCGTCCCACATCAAGGTTTGCGTGTAAGCTGTGTTAACATTCTATATCTCTTACATTTCTATGCTAGCACAACCAAATTTGTTCATGGGCTTCCTTATAGCATTATCTTAAGGGCTGCATAAGCAATTTTGGTTCCTGTAACCCATGGGCTCCCATGGAACCTAAATTATGATAGCCCAATAAAATGTGTCCCATTTCACATCAAATTTTGCGTGTAAGCTGTGTTTACAAGTCTATATTAGGGCTGTGGATCGTCGGGTAAGTGGCGATCCGATCCGATCCACGAATCAGTGCTTACGATTCATAGATCGAACCACAAATCAGCTTTTACAATTTTAAAGATAGAAAAATGGCTGTCATGAAGACAATTTACTATCATAAGTAAATAATAGCATCACATACTTTGTGAAACACTAATAAATATTTGCAGCACCCCAGGTAAACAGCATAAACATGATATATATATCATTTTTTTCAAAATGTTTATGCTGTTTACCAGGGGTGCTGCAAACATAACTTAATATATAATTTACAAATTTTCATAATGTCAATACATCCAGCTTGATTCTGCTTCTTGCTGCAACTTGCATGTTGTTTTCTTTTCTGATTGTAGTAATGGAAAAGAGTGTACATACATAATCAGTGATTTAAAATAGCAACAGACAAAAAGATCACTTTCACTTTGATACGACGCTGCAAAAACATGATCACATTGGCTACTGATTCATTGTTTCAATGGGATTATGCATGCTCCACTGCGCATCTGATAAGGGGGGGGGGGTCTTTAAATAAAGAAAACATCAATCATAAGGGGAATATATTTAATTCTATAATTATGAATTTGTATTTCTTTTCGTTTTTGGTGACTTTAAACAAAGTGTACTTCGACAATTTTTGTTTTAGATTTTATTCAAATGTAAACATGTTGCTAGCTCTACTTATTGTAATGTTTACTTCCGGTTAGCAAATATGGCGCGTATAACCTCTACTAACCAGCATTATAATGGCCCAAAGGAATCTATTTGGCGCTCTAATAAACTTGTTTTATGGAATTCTCAAAAGGTAAATATAAATAAAAAGTATCGCGATCCAGCGATCTCGGAAGTGACGAATATTCGTATCCGAATTTCCTACCTGAACTCGTGGATATTCGAGTACCCGGTTACTCGCAGCAGCCCTAGTCTATATCTATTACAATTCTTACCCTAGCACAACCAAATTTGGCCATTATCTTCCTTATAGCATTATCGTAAGGGCTACTTAAGTAATTTTGGTTCCTGTAACCCTTGGGCTCCCATGGAACCCAAATTCTGATAGCCCTTAAAATATGTCTGTTTCACATCAAATTTTGCGTGTAAGCTGTGTTTACAGGTCTATATCTCTTACATTTCTTGTCCTAGCTGAACTAAATTTTGGAATTGGTTTTTCTTATAGTATGTTGTAAAGGGTTGGATAAGTAATTTTGTCTTCTGCAAATTCTGGGCTCCAATGGAACCCAAATTGTGATGGCCCATAAAATGTGCAATAAAGCAGATCTAGGTTTGCATGTAAGCTTGTATATATCTATAATTTTGGTTTGGGATTTGTTATAGCATTATGCATCTTATTACTTCACCCATATTGGGCATGGGCTCCCTCCTCCACCCCCACCCCCCTCCACAGCTTTTTTTTTTTTACATATTTCTTTGTTGTTTTAGTCAATTCTTACACATATATGTTGCCCCTCCCCCCACTCCACCCCACACAACCCACTCCCACCTCTCCCCCCGCCCTCCCCCACCCAGTTGGAAATCTATATATTTTTTTTTACATATTTCTGTGTTGCTTTTGGCAATTCTTACACATATATGTTGCCCCTTCCCCCACACCCCCGCCTCTCACCCCCGCCTCCCCCCACTCCCCCCCCACCCAATTGAAAATCTATATATTTTTTTTACATATTTCTTTGTTGTTATAGTCAATTCTTACACATATATATTGCCCCCTCCCCTCCCCCACAACCCACTCCCGCCTCTCACTCCCCGCTCCCCCCCCCCCCCACCCAATTGAAAATCTATATATATATATTTTTTTACATATTTCTTTGTTGTTTTAGTCAATTCTTACACATATATGTTGCCCTCTCCCCTCCCCTCCTCCTCCCCCCCCCACCCCCCCCCCCCCCCCCCCCCCATCCACCACCACACACTCGAAACCATTTTTTTTTTTTTTTTTACATATTTCTGTGTTTTTTGGTCAATTCTTACACATATGTTGCTCCCTCCCACCCACCCTCTGCTTCTCTCTACCCCCCCCCCCCCCCACACATACACACATACACACACAACCACCCCAAACACACACACACACACACACACACACACACACACACACACACACACACACTCGAAACTTTTTTTTTTACATATTTTTGTGTTGTTTTGGTGAATTCTTACCTTGCTTCTTACACATATATGTTGCCCTCACCACCTCCACTCCCCCCACGAACCACCCCCGCCTCTCTACCACCGCCATCCTGCACCCCACTCAAACTCGGAATTTTGTATTTTTATTTATTTGTTTACATATTTCTGTGTAGTTTTGGTCAATTCTTACACATAGTTATGTTCTGCTCCCAACCCCACTCCACATTGTTGTAGCCTTGTTTTCTGATGGTATATACTAGCTATAAATTTATTATTCTCTGAAAAATCAAATAGTCGAGCTGCGCTGTTCTCCGACAGCTCTTGTTTGTTATGTTCCTTATAACAGAATTTGTTCAAAACTTCCTAGGCACTTATTTGAACATATATTTAGACAATATATTCAATTAAATTTATAGATCACCATGCATATTGAGATTTAATATTGGTTTTTGGAACCGTACCATTATGCTTAATTTTCTTGGAATTTTTTCAAAATGCTATATTTTTCCTATTTTATGTATCTAATAATAGGCCTTTATTTAAATAAAGACAATAAAAAAAAAAATAAACAAAAAAAAATTAAATAAAAAAAAAAAGTAAAAAAAAAAAACAATTAAAAAAAAAAGTAAAAAAAAAAAAAAAAAAAGACAAAAATTACAACTAGACATCAAAAGCAACATTCCTGTAAATTTGTAGGAAAATTCATCCAATAGTTTTAGAAAAGAAGTCGCCCAAAAAAGCTGCGCATGGAAAACTACAGCAAAAGCCTTTAAATAGTGGGGAAAAAGCATGATTTTCAAGATAAAGGGGATAAAAAACAGTGGATTTTCAGATATAGAGGGAACAGTGTATTAGGAGGAACTTGAAGATTTGGGTGTGTAAATATGCAAAAAAGGTACATTTTAGATGAACTGCCTTAGACTATAAATGTATCTGAAACATAACAGGGTTGGGAAAGTAAGAAGAGGGGAAAATGAAGAGGGGGAAAATGATGTTTAGGGGCATTTTCTGACCAAAGAGGGGGGGAAAAGTAGGCTGTTTTGCTAGGCGAAGGGGCCGAATATTGCCGAAGATGTTTATGAAGGAAAAAAGCCCTGGCACATGGCAGGCGACACAAGTGTTCCGTGGAACACACTTCTAGTTAAATCTTTATTTCAGTAATTTACATATTCCAGTTCTGTTCATTTATAACAAAACTCTTTAAAAATGCAATCTAGCATATCCTTATCATTTTCCTAGCACTTAATTGGTGTTTTCCTTAAAGGGACAATGTCCGTAACTTTTAGCTAATAAAACACACACTAATTATGTTCGCAAACATTACACACTAAACATTATTGAATATTTACTAATTAAAAGCAAGATTGTTTGACGGAATTCAATCGCTGTACAAAAAAAAGAAAAACCGCTTTGGGCGTTTGAACTCGCAGCCCAAACTAAAAATACACTCGCGGTAATAATGATGAGCGTGAAGTTGTCCATCGCTCCCGACTGAGCTAAGCGGGCTATACATATTACCGATACTTACTATGGTGAAAACCTAATGCGCTAATGAAAGTCACGTGATCGTAGAAAGGTAAATATTGTGGGTCCGACTTTATTTAAAAATAATAATTAAAGCTTCTTTTTTTCAAACTCACGAATGTATTACTACAGACTTCTTAGGGTCTATGCTCATGTTTTCATGTATAAATTTCACTGAATAAAAGTCAGACGGTTATTTGGTTATGCTCAATATCTGCTTACTTATGGACAGTGTCCCTATAAGAAAAGAAAGAACATGGAATTTAATTTTGCTCAATTCACAACACTGAATACCGAGTTTGACTCTTGCGAGTAGACTAACTTCATGTTGGGGAAAGATAGATTTGTTTATTTGATTTTTAGCTTGACTGATCAGAGATCAGCAGAGCTTATGCCGTGGTGCGGTGTCCGTCTGTCTGTCCGTCTGTCTGTCTGTCCGTCTGTCCGTAAACTTTTATTTGTAGCGACTTCTCCTCTGAAACTACTGGATGGATATTCATGAAACTTTACAGAAATGTTGCCCATGAAGTCTAGTTGATCCTAGCAAAAATTCATGTTGATGTAAAATCCAAGATGGCCGCCAAAGCTAAAAATAGGTTTTTAAAATACAAGTTTGTAGCGACTACTTTTTGAAAACTATAAGTGATATTGATATGGGACTTTTTCTAAAATGATCAGCATGACATGATGTTGATCCTTGTCGAAAATTATTTTGATTCGACATTAAACATGGGCGCCAGTGGCCATTTTTGTTTACATAGAGTTTGTATAGTAAAAATTTGTAGCGACTACTCTGAAACTACTTGGCGGATTTTCATGAAACTTCACAGGAATGTTGCTCTTGATGTCTAGTTGATCCTAGCAAATTTCAGGTCGGCCGGAAATTCAAGATGGCCACCACGGCTAAACATAGATTTTTAAAAACAAGTTTGTAGCGACTACTTCTTGAAAACTGTAAGTGATATTGATATGGGACTTTTTCGGAAATGATCAGCATGACAAGATGTTGATCCTTGTCGAAAATATTTTGATTCGACATTAAACATGGCTGCCAGTGGCCATCTTTGTTTACCTAAAGTTATATAGTAAAAACTTAACTTGTAGCGACTACTCCTCCGAAACTACTTGACAGATTTTTATGAAACTTTACAGGAATGCTGATCTAGCTATCAAAATCTATCAGTAGAGCTTCAAGGTCATTGACCTCTTGTTTAGTTCGTTTTTTTTTTTAAATAAATAATTCTATTGATTAAAAAGATCTTTATCACAGTTTTCGAAATTAGCCAGTAGCCCGAAGCCCGCGGTAAAATTCAAGTCAGACATGTAAATTTTGCAAGCTGACACGGGCATGTTAAAAATTAGATGAAAATGTAATACCAGAATGAATCGGAACGAAATCTGACCCAAAAATTAACAACTTTGTGTGTGAACTAATGTAAAAGTCTATTTATTTTGTTTATAAATACATCGCCGGAATCAACTCTCAGTTTCAGAACAGATTGGTTTTCAATTTAAAAAAAAAATATAGTAATGCCCTCCGTTCGTACGTCCATCCCATTTTGTGTCTGCTCAGCAGCTCTAAAACTACTGGGACTGCAATCAAGTTTTCACGAAATGATAGAGGGCAATGAGAGGATGCAAGAACCGTAGCTCTGCCTTCATTTAAATCAGAGTTATTGCCCTTTGTAATTTTATACTTATAATTTGTGTCCGCTCCATAACTCAAAAACTACTAATGTGACTGCAATAAACAGGGCCGTCGTTTGACCGTTTTTGGGGCCGAAATTCGGCCCCATTCCCCTCCCCTAAAAGTATATATATTTTCCCCCTTTTCCTGTGAAAAATTCCCCTTAAAAAAAAATGTGTACATTTGTAATGTTATACTTACAATTTGTGTCTGTTCCATAACTGGGAAACTACTAATGGGACTGCGATGACATTCTCACAATGATAGAGGACAATGAGAGAAAGTGCAGAGCACAATAACCATAACTCGTCTTCATTTCATTTAAATTTATTAATTGCCCTTTGCAGGGGTCGAATTTCACAAATTTAGCCACCAGCTTAAAATATCCAGTGACTAAAAAATCTACTAGCTAAAATCGGTTCTCACTAGCATTTTTATTCAAGTAATAACGGGATGTAAATTCTGTTTCAAAATAATGTTTTAGTATATTATGTGATAACTGACTATATACTAGACCGTGGCTGTACAGTACTGTTTACTGCACTGTTTCATTTGTTTGTTATAATTTATTATTGATTATTGTGTTGATGATAAGGTAATTTTCCTGTATGAAACTATGAATTGTGAACCTTACCTTTCTCTGCGTTCACTCGACTCCATCTCGTCATTTTGTCTTCTGAAAAACAAAGTCCCGAGTTATCTTACCGGAAGTTGATATCGATTCATTATGTATAGACGCTTGCATTAGTCTTGTTTACTGGATAAGCGTCAATCTGATACAGACTGCATTTACTTATTTTCGTTTCACAATGAAGTTACGCAAATAATCGTTGAATTGGAGAGAGGCTTGACTGTACATATGTCGTCGGACCATTTGTTGGTTCTGTCAGTCTGTCGTGGGTGATATTCAGTCAAGTGTGTGCTTTTTATTTCTACTCGCAGAAAAAAGCAAGTGCTCAAAATTTTCAGTAGCAATCTGAAAAATCAACTCGCATTTTGCGAGTCCGTAAGAGTGAAATTCGACCCCTACCTTTGTGAGTTTGTACTTTTCATTCATGTCTGCTCCATAACATGAAAACTACTAAAATTTCACACAATGATCATGATGATAGACTTGCATATCATTAAGTAAAATTTTGTGTTTTCAATTTTCTATGTTATTTTACCAAATTTTGAAATATATTTTATGCGCATTGTTTATTCTGGGAAGTAAGTAACAAACAACTAGCAGGTGTAGTGTCGATATATGCCACAAAGTGACTTTTTATTCACAAGAGTGTGAATGTGTTTAAAGTTGAAATAGTAGACATGTAATATCGCATGAAACATTGTAATATTATGTAACACATATTAATTTCCGTTAATTACATAATGAAACTGATATAGAATAAAGCACTATAAAAATAGATGTACTAAATATTATTATGCGATATTACGTAATCTAAGTTGTTACACGATTTGTCGTTAATTGGAAATAACTGTTTTTATATTAAAAACATTAATGGTGTTTATATAATCTTTAATTAGCTATGGCGATTTACGCCTATTCATGGAGCTTAGACGTAGAATAAAGTCAATACGAGCACTATGGTATAGTGTGCATTTATATATTTATTATTTTTTGTAGGGTGGTCGGTTGGGGTTTGTGGCGGTTTTAGAATTTTCCACTCCGACTGGCTGTTGTAAAACACAGAGCCTGAATGGAATATGTTACAGATAACCCTGTTGATGATGGGGACCCGCCCCCGCTGTTTTAATAAGCCAATGGTATTCGTGTTGTGTTATAGACACTGAAGCGCGTAATTGGTTTATAAACCGGGGTCCAGGCCGTACGTACAGAGGACAAACGCTTTGCATAAATATCCAATTACTTCGCAGTTAGATTATATGGGTGCAGTATTATCAAAAGTCAGTAATATACAAAAACAATTTGGTTTATACTATTCTTATAATTATTATTAATGATTGAAATAATGGATGTTATTTAGAAAAACTAACGGGACGCCGCGAGTTTTCAAAAAAACAAGATTGCCATGTGTCCCTTTAAACAAAGCACCCAAAAAACTGGCGGGGGATATGGCTGTCTCTCAGACTGCTTCTTGTATTTGTTGTTTTCGAACGAGGTTGGGGACAAAGGAGCAATATTTAGTATGAATCAATACCGCGATGTAAACCCGACTGATAATGAACTGCTTTATGTGCACTGATAAAACTTCCAATTATGGGTTCTACAGCTACACAGGAAAAAACGCTGCGGCGGGGGATATGGCTGTCTCTCAGACTGCTTCTTGTATTTGTTGTTTTCGAACGAGGTTGGGGGAAAAGGAGCAATATTTAGTATGAATCAATACCGCGATGTAAACCCGACTGATAATGAACTGACGAGGAGCTTTCTTCATTATTTCGAAGGAGCGAAACCCGGCCTAAAAAGACCGGCATAAAAAAAAGCAATGCAGATGTTAGTGAGTCTTAAATTATGAAATAAACAAAACTGTAATTTCAGACCCAATGACTGAGATCTATAAATTTTCAAAACAAGTTTTTTTATTTTACTTAATTATTTGTGATATGATATTATAGAGAATGTATACATATTTGTCTAAAAATAACACTCAAATTACTCTAAAAAACTCGGTCCAGTATAGCTCAAAATGTTTTGCGTGAAGACTGTTATCAGTTCCAACGATTTTACAAAAGTTTTTTCCCGATAATTGGTATAATACTACAATGAGTATACATATGAGTGCTTCTCGGTTATTAGGAGATAATAATGTCCGTCACTTTTTTTATATTATTTTTTGTTTATACGGGTGAATGAAAGAATCTGTTTTTAATGTGTTGCTTATTATTTTCTCAGATAGAAAACACAAAATCTTGCCTTAACTCTCAGGGGATCTGACTTAAAATATTTTTGAACGTCTAATGTCAAAGAATTTCCGGCGACATTTTGGCTGAGAAATGAACGGATTTCAATCAAGACCAGATTTTCACCATTTAATTAGTTGTGACAGCAGTATATACATACTTACTCCCTGAATAAAGTGACATGCCACAATCTGGACTACTGATTCTGAAGCTGGCCCCCAGCATTTGCCAGCAAGGGGCCCAGTTGGCTCCTAAACCAAAAATGTTAAGCTTCATCCCTGAAATATATTATATATCAATTGTTGGTGGTATGGAGTGAGATGGGGTGGTAGGGTGTGGGATGGGGTGGGGGTGGGGTGATGGGGAAACCTTGCTATAAAGCACAGGATATTTTTCTGACATCTGATTATATTTATTTTGTAAACTGTTAACACACTCAAATTTACAACATCCACCTAGACTCACTAGGTCAGCAGTTCTCTCCGCAGATTGCAGTCAACATGCTGGTAGAAAACCTCAGCAATTTTCCTTACCATATAGGAATCACTATGCTAGGGCTGTCAACCCTTGAATATAGAAGAGCACGGTTGACTTGATTCGATTTATAAAATTCTAAATAATATTGACTTAGTAGACAAAAATAACTGTTCACTCAGGTCCCTGATCTTGGTACAAGGGAACCCCCAAGAAGCTTTTTAAAAAAGAGCAATAATTGATATTAGGAAAAATTCATTTGTTTAAAGATCGATCGAGTCATAGAATCTTGGAACAAACTCCCAGACACCGTGATTAAGGCACCCGCCATAATTCCTTTAAAAGTAGGCTAAACAAACATTGGGCAAATCATCCTTATAAGTTCAGGCCAAAAAAACAATAAGGAACCGCAAGTGAGTTTACACTTGTGTAAAAAAAAACAAATTGGGAAAACAGATATCAAAAAAGGCCTAAGTAACCGATGGATTATATCCAGCTTCTACAACAGTATCAACAAATAGTTTGCGAGTGGTCCCGGGATCTACCCAGGAATAACTGGGTGGTCTGCCTCCACCACTTAAATATTGACCATCATATATATACATAAAATATGCTGAAATGATTTACAACATTCAACTCATTAAACTGATGTGTAGAAGCTAACACCAGTGTTGGTATGTTCAGGTCAAGGTCACACTGAAGGTCATTCATCTCATCTATGCTTATAATGAGAACAGGCTATAGTCCTATATTCTCTTATTTCAGTAGGAACTGAAAGGCAGTCTTGCATTAATTATACAATTTAAATTTTGGATGGCTTTTTCCTGTGTAAAAATGGTTGTTATCCAGCGAACTTGGCATGTTATGGTAGTTTTATAATTCAATTAATACCATAAACTTGTCTTTGTTTTTGTTTCAGAAATGTTGACAACTGTTTCAAAGTTATTTCATGTTTCGAGTATCACTTTAAAGGGATGTGCTGTCTGTCCTCTGTCCTCTGAAGGGTATGTCATTCTACATATCAGGCTTCTATCTGGCTTCTGTCCTCTGAAGGGTATGTCATTCTACATATCAGGCTTCTATCTGGCTTCTGTCCTTTGAAGGGTATGTCATTCTACATATCAGGCTTCTATCTGGCTTCTGTCCTCTGAAGGGTATGTCATTCTACATATCAGGCTTCTATTTGGCTTCTGTCCTCTGAAGGGTATGTCATTCTACATATCAGGCTTCTATCTGGCTGCTGTCCTCTGAAGGGTATGTCATTCTACATATCAGGCTTCTATCTGGCTGCTGTCCTCTGAAGGGTATGTCATTCTACATATCAGGCTTCTATCTGGCTTCTGTCCTCTGAAGGGTATGTCATTCTACATATCAGGCTTCTATCTGGCCTCTGTCCTCTGAAGGGTATGTCATTCTACATATCAGGCTTCTATTTGGCTTCTGTCCTCTGAAGGGTATGTCATTCTACATATCAGGCTTCTTTCTGGCTTCTGTCCTCTGAAGGGTATGTCATTCTACATATCAGGCTTCTATCTGGCTTCTGTCCTCTGAAGGGTATGTCATTCTACATATCTGGCTTCTATCTGACTTCTGTCCTCTGAAGGGTATGTCATTCTACATATCAGGCTTCTATTTGGCTTCTGTCCTCTGAAGGGTATGTCATTCTACATATCAGGCTTCTATCTGGCTTCTGTCCTTTGAAGGGTATGTCATTCTACATATCAGGCTTCTATCTGGCTTCTGTCCTCTGAAGGGTATGTCATTCTACATAATATCAGGCTTCTATTTGGCTTCTGTCCTCTGAAGGGTATGTCATTCTACATATCAGGCTTCTATCTGACTGCTGTCCTCTGAAGGGTATGTCATTCTACATATCAGGCTTCTATCTGGCTGCTGTCCTCTGAAGGGTATGTCATTCTACATATCAGGCTTCTATCTGGCTTCTGTCCTCTGAAGGGTATGTCATTCTACATATCAGGCTTCTATCTGGCTTCTGTCCTCTGAAGGGTATGTCATTCTACATATCAGGCTTCTATTTGGCTTCTGTCCTCTGAAGGGTATGTCATTCTACATATCAGGCTTTTATCTGGCTTCTGTCCTCTGAAGGGTATGTCATTCTACATATCAGGCTTCTATCTGGCTTCTGTCCTCTGAAGGGTATGTCATTCTACATATCAGGCTTCTATCTGGCTTCTGTCCTCTGAAGGGTATGTCATTCTACATATCAGGCTTCTATCTGGCTTCTGTCCTCTGAAGGGTATGTCATTCTACATATCTGGCTTCTGTCCTCTGAAGGGTATGTCATTCTACATATCAGGCTTCTATCTGGCTTCTGTCCTCTGAAGGGTATGTCATTCTACATATAAGGCTTCTATCTGGCTTCTGTCCTCTGAAGGGTATGTCATTCTACATATCAGGCTTCTATCTGGCTTCTGTCCTCTGAAGGGTATGTCATTCTACATATCAGGCTTCTATCTGGCTTCTGTCCTCTGAAGGGTATGTCATTCTACATATCAGGCTTCTATATGGCTTCTGTCCTCTGAAGGGTATGTCATTCTACATATCAGGCTTCTATCTGGCTTCTGTCCTCTGAAGGGTATGTCATTCTACATATCAGGCTTCTATCTGGCTTCTGTCCTCTGAAGGGTATGTCATTCTACATATCAGGCTTCTATCTGGCTTCTGTCCTCTGAAGGGTATGTCATTCTACATATCAGGCTTCTTTTTGGCTTCTGTCCTCTGAAGGGTATGTCATTCTACATATCAGGCTTCTATCTGGCTTCTGTCCTCTGAAGGGTATGTCATTCTACATATCGGGCTTCTATCTGGCTTCTGTCCTCTGAAGGGTATGTCATTCTACATATCAGGCTTCTATCTGGCTTCTGTCCTCTGAAGGGCATGTCATTCTACCTATCAGGCTTTTATCTGGCTTCTGTCCTCTGAAGGGTATGTCATTCTACATATCAGGCTTTTATCTGGCTTCTGTCCTCTGAAGGGTATGTCATTCTACATATCAGGCTTCTATCTGGCTTCTGTCCTCTGAAGGGTATGTCATTCTACATATCAGGCTTCTATCTGGCTTCTGTCCTCTGAAGGGTATGTCATTCTACATATCAGGCTTCTATCTGGCTTCTGTCCTCTGAAGGGTATGTCATTCTACATATCAGGCTTCTATCTGGCTTCTGTCCTCTGAAGGGTATAACATTCTACATATCAGGCTTCTATCTGGCTTCTGTCCTCTGAAGGGTATGTCATTCTACATATCAGGCTTCTATTTGGCTTCTGTCCTCTGAAGGGTATGTCATTCTACATATCAGGCTTCTATCTGGCTTCTGTCCTCTGAAGGGTATGTCATTCTACATATCAGGCTTCTATATGGCTTCTGTCCTCTGAAGGGTATGTCATTCTACATATCAGGCTTTTATCTGGCTTCTGTCCTCTGAAGGGTATGTCATTCTACATATCAGGCTTTTATATGGCTTCTGTCCTCTGAAGGGTATGTCATTCTACATATCAGGCTTTTATCTGGCTTCTGTCCTCTGAAGGGTATGTCATTCTACATATCAGGCTTCTATCTGGCGTCTGTCCTCTGAAGGGTATGTCATTCTACATATCTGGCTTCTGTCCTCTGAAGGGTGTGTCATTCTACATATCAGGCTTCTATCTGGCTTCTGTCCTCTGAAGGGTATGTCATTCTACATATCAGGCTTCTATCTGGCTTCTGTCCTCTGAAGGGTATGTCATTCTACATATCAGGCTTTTATCTGGCTTCTGTCCTCTGAATGGTATGTCATTCTACATATCAGGCTTCTATCTGGCTTCTGTCCTCTGAAGGGTATGTCATTCTACATATCAGGCTACTATCTGGCTTCTGGCCTCTGAAGGGTATGTCATTCTACATATCTGGCTTCTGTCCTGTGAAGGGTGTCATTCTACATATCTGGCTTCTGTCCTCTGAAGGGTGTCATTCTACATATCTGGCTTCTGTCCTCTGAAGGGTATGTCATTCTACATATCTGGCTTCTGTCCTCTGAAGGGTATGTCATTCTACATATCAGGCTTTTATCTGGCTTCTGTCCTCTGAAGGGTATGTCATTCTACATATCTGACTTCTGTCCTCTGAAGGGTGTCATTCTACATATCTGGCTTCTGTCCTCTGAAGGGTGTCATTCTACATATCTGGCTTCTGTCCTCTGAAGGGTATGCCATTCTACATATCTGGCTTCTGTCCTCTGAAGGGTATGTCATTCTACATATCTGGCTTCTGTCCTCTGAAGGGTATGTCATTCTACATATCTGGCTTCTGTCTTCTGAAGGGTGTCATTCTACATATCTGGCTTCTGTCCTCTGAAGGGTATGCCATTCTACATATCTGGCTTCTGTACTCTGAAGGGTGTCATTCTACATATCTGGCTTCTGTCCTCTGAAGGGTATGTCATTCTACATATCTGGCTTCTGTCCTCTGAATGGTATGTCATTCTACATATCTGGCTTCTGTCCTCTGAAGGGTGTCATTCTACATATCTGGCTTCTGTCCTCTGAAGGGTGTCATTCTACATATCTGGCTTCTGTCCTCTGAAGGGTATGTCATTCTACATATCAGGCTTCTGTCCTCTGAAGGGTATGTCATTCTACATATCTGGCTTCTGTCCTCTGAAGGGTATGTCATTCTACATATCTGGCTTCTGTCCTCTGGAGGGTGTCATTCTACATATCTGGCTTCTGTCCTCTGAAGGGTATGTCATTCTACATATCTGGCTTCTGTCCTCTGGAGGGTGTCATTCTACATATCTGGCTTCTGTCCTCTGAAGGGTATGTCATTCTACATATCTGACTTCTGTCCTCTGAAGGGTATGTCATTCTACATATCTGGCTTCTGTCCTCTGAAGGGTATGTCATTCTACATATCTGGCTTCTGTCCTCTGAAGGGTATGTCATTCTACATAGCTGCATGCAAGGGAAACTTCTTCTGTTAAAGGGGAACATGTACTATTTTCAAACACGATGTATTTAAAAGGGCTCTAAAAGACATGAAAAAAGCTGAAAGAATTATCAAAATGCCATGAAAAATAAAGGAGATATGACCTATTGAACATTTGGAAAGAAACATAAATGGAGGCAGACATCTTGGAACGATGACGTCATCGCACCTTTTTTACCATGTATATATGGCATATTGACAAAATATCTTTTAAAGCAGCAAAAATAAAGTTTTTTAGAGGCCTTTTCGATAAACGAAGTTTAGGTGGGTATACTGGTTTCACCCTTCTGTCTGTAGACGCAACCTTGTCCGCTCTATAACTCCTCTCCCCCTGAAGCAAATCTCATAACTGCTGTGGTGAGAGGATGACCCCTATTGATTTTGAGGTTAGTAGATCAAAGGTCAAGGTCACCATGACCTGATAATGAAAACGTCCGTTCCATAACTCCTCTTTCCCTGAAGCAAATCTCATAAAACATCATGGGTGGACTGCCTGTGATGAGAGGATGACCCCTATTGATTTTGAGGTCCGTAGGTCAAAGGTCAAGGTCACCGTGACCTGATAATGAAAAACCTTGTCCGCTCCATAATTCATCTCCCACTAAGGCCAAAAAAAAAAAAGTTTGTTTACGCTAACGGTTTCAAAAAAAATAGGGTAGGTAGGTAGGCAATACTTTTTATTTTTATTTATTTTTTTATTATTAATGACCTTATTTTAGTTAATGAAAACACACTTTAATATTATGATAAAAAATACTGGGAAAGGTATTAATACCTAGATAATACATGGTTATGGCCCTTTTTCAATATTTGATAATGTACACTGGAAACCCCACGGGTCGTGGGTTGAAATCTCACTGGAGGAATATTTGTTTATTTTTAGCTCGACTGATCAGAGATCAGCCGAGCTTATGCCGTGGTGCGGCGTCCGGCGTCCGTCTGTCCGTCCGTCGGTCTGTCTGTCTGTCCGTCCGTCTGTCCGTAAACTTTTTTTTGTAGCGACTACTCCTCTGAAACTACTGAATGGATTTTCATGAAACTTTACAGAAATGTTGCCCATGAAGTCTAGTTGATCCTAGCAAAAATTCATGTTGATGTGAAATTCAAGATGGCCGCCAGATCTAAAAATAGGTTTTTAAAAAACAAGTTTGTAGCGACTACTTCTTGAAAACTATAAGTGATATTGATATGGGACTTTTTCTAAAATGATCAGCATGACATGATGTTGGTCCTTGTCGAAAATCGTTTTGATTCGACGTTAAACATGGCTGCCAGTGGCCATCTTTGTTTACATAGAGTTATATGATGAAAACTTGTAGCGACTACTCCTCTGAAACTACTTGACAGATTTTCATAAAACTTCACAGGAATGTTGCTCTTGATGTCTAATTGATCCTAGCAAAATTTCAGTTCGGCCGGAAATTCAAGATGACTGCCATGGCTAAAAATAGATTTTCAAAATACAAGTTTGTAGCGACTACTTCTTGAAAACTATAATTGATATTGATATGGGACTTTTTCTAAAAGGATCAGCATGACATGATGTTAGTCCTTGTCAAAAATCGTTTTGATTCAATGTTAAACATGGCTGTCAGCGGCCAACTTTGTTTACATAGAGTTATATAATGAAAACTTGTAGCGACTATTCCTCTGAAACTACTCGACGGATTTTCATGAAACTTCACAGGAATGTTGCTCTTGATGTCTTATTGATCCTAGCAAAATTTCAGGTCGGCCGGAAATTCAAGATGGCCGCCACGGCTAAAAATAATTCAAAAAACAAGTCTGTAGCGACTACTTCCTGAAATCAAAATCAATCAGTAGAGCTTCAAGGTCATTGACCTCTTGTTATTTTTTATCTCCATTATCCATAGGAAACCTTGGTACATGGGTTCAACTTTTTATTATTATATATATTTATTTTTTTTATTATTATTATTTTTTTTTTTTGCAATAAAAAAAGTTAGGGTCGGCGGCTAAATAATAGGGTCGGTCGGGTTAGCGGAAACAAACACTTTTTTCTTTTAAGCCTAAAGCAAATATCATTAAACTTCAGACTTGAACTGCCTGTGGTGAGAGGATGACCCCTATTGATTTTAAAGTCAGTAGGTCAAAAGTCAAGGTCACCGGGACCCGATTATTAAAAATCTTGTCTGCACCATAACTCCTCTCCCCCTGAAGCAAATCTCATGAATCTTCATGGGTGAACTGCCAAAGGCCAAGGTCACCGGCATCCAACAGTGTTTCTGCAGGACTCAAAATGTTTAGGGGTCATCCTTGACCCGCTATGGAATTAACTGGGGGTCATTTTGTAAATATAGGGGTCATATTTTTTGGACATGCATTTTGATGAATAGACCATGTGATGTCAGATAGACATGCATTATTAGTTGATAAGACATCTTTTTCGGTGGATTGGTCAACAAAAAAAAGGAAGTTAAAGGGACGCACGGCAATCTTGATGTTTTTATCCAGCATCCAGTGTTTTTTTTATGCCTAATTTGGGGCCGTTATTCGGCCCCATTCACAATGCCAAAAAGTATACTTTTTTCACAATTATATCCAAAAAAATCACAATCTGAAAAAAAAAAAAAAAAAAAAAATTGTTTTTTTTTTGTTTTTTTTTGTTTTTTTAGAGTAATTACAGACCAGTAAGGATACTAGTCTTAATATACGCTGGTGTTAAAACTAGTCTGTATTTACCAAAAACAAAACTTAAAACCAAGGGATATTAAACTGTGAAATTAAAAGTGAAAAAAGTTTCTTTCACAATTTCTAGAAAAATGACGCTATTTTTCACAATGGCACAGGCACAGGCTGCATTCACAAAACACATAAAAAAACCACTGGCATCAATATTGGCATCTCTACTTATTTATCAAGGAACATTTTGACTTTAAACCGGCTTGTATATTGTAACAGAGTCATGCATGGGGGACTTAACTTATACATCATCATTTCTCGTTTATGGGTATTTTACTAATGCTGATATTATATATCTATAACTGGTAAAATCTAGCCATTGAATTATACATGTTCATAAGTGGTTAAGTGGCACCATCCTGTATACCAGGACATGGATGATATTTGAACTTTAGTTATCAAAAGACATAGGATGCTTTTGTTTCCTCATTAAGTAGTGTCATTCAATTGACCAATCAAATGTTGACCAATGTATAATCATCATAGTAGTGATACTTAACTTAAGATTCGACATCCTGCAGAAATAGGATTCGTATAGTGGGGTTAAAGCTGTACAGTCCCTATTTTAACTGATAACTCATGAATATGAATGAGTCACGTGTGAAGTAGTTTCAAATCGACGAACACCCCAAAAGTCGGTATATAAGGAGAAATCGATACGTAAAATTTCACATTTTTATTTAGCCTCCGTACAGGTAACATCGACAAATATATGGTGATAAAAAATAGTTGCCCGGAACGGGATTTGAACCACAGCCTTGCACTTGTAAGATTTGAAATATGTACACTGAACCTCTAGACCACTGCTATTTATTGGTATTTTGTAGCAATTTTAACACTAAATAGGCATTACGTAGAAGAGCGCGCACACAAACTCATCAAGCGCTAAATAACAAGTCGATGTATGATTGATTTGAGACGAAGTATTAGTTTCATATTGATAAGATACAGTATTACACCAGGCAATGTTAATTTACATGTGCGACAATATGGACTGCATATTTATTGATCCATCTTTAGTTGCGTTCAAATATGTTGAGTTATTTTGCCTCATAATAAATGGTAGATTGTATACTAGTTTCTCAAGTAGCGTTGTAGTTCAGTGGATAGAGCACAGGACTTAAAATCAGAAGGTCGTGTGTTTGAGCCCCGAAAGAAGCTAACTTTTTTGTTTTCGGTAAAATTTACTGTTACCTGTGTATAGGTACGGTGTGCACTGGTCGATGTATATACAGTAAATGATTTCATGCGCTATATTTGCTCGCTTAAATACCCGATTTCGACATGAGCTAGTGAACATGAAGTTACAAATAACGACACGCCTACAAAGAAGAAATCGATTGATATAGGGACTCTGTAGCTTTAAGTAACTGATTAACTTTGTATTTGAACTGAACTTGCTTACATCAACTATTACTTGTTAATAAAAACTATACGATCACTTGGATATACATCTTAATAAACTATACAAACTTTGTCACGTGTGTGTTGTGTTGTTACAATATCATTAAATAAAAACGCTGTGTTTTCAATTTACCAAATGTTGAAATATATTATTGGTGCAGTATTATCAAAAGTCAGTAATATATACAAAAATAATTTGGTTTATACTATTATGCATGTTATTTAGGAAAACTAACGGGACGCCGCGAAATCTAAAAAAAATCAAGATTGCCATGTGTCCATTTAACCAGCGTTATGTTTCATTCTGGGTTCGTCTGCCATTTTATCGGCCGTATCGTGATTATCTACACGCTTTTATTTGCTATTGTTTTTATATAAGCGTCTACCTACTCAAACCCACACACATGATGACGACAATAACGCGGAAAGTACAGACATTAGTTTAACCTGTTCTAAAAATAGACCAAGAATGAATAACTTTATTTACCAATCATGGGCCACAAAGATGGCATTATAATCACCGTAAAAGAAAAACATAATGAAACATAACAAAAGCTTAATTCTGATTAGCATAATAACAGTAAATTGTAATGAAATTATAAGATGTAATATGATCGATATGACGATGACAATAACACGAAAGTACAGGTATTAGTTTTTCCTGTTCTAAATATAGACCAAGATTTAAATAGAAATAAGTTCAGTCCGTCGTGATTCCTTACATTTGAAGCTTTTCAAGAAAGTATTATGACGATAATTTGACGGGTATTTCATTTCTAGCCTAGTCAATTTCATTGCGTCACGAAAAACTCACAAGCTGATTTATGTCGCATCGCCGATCATTTTAGTGCGCCAAGAAACGCGCTCTCGCGGAAACACTGATCCAATAATGAAAAAAGCTCATGAAACTTCATAGGTGAACTTCTTGTGGTGAGAGGATGACCCCTATTGGTTTTGAGGTCAGTAGGTCAAAGGACAAGGCCACCAATACCTGATCATGAAAATCCCATTCCACTCAATCTTTAGTCAAATGGTAGGGTGGGGAATTGGGGGTGTGGGGACTGGTAGCAGGGGTATATTTGTCGTCCTTAAAAGGTTCGATTCGACATTAAACATGGTTGCCAGCGGCCATCTTTGTTTGCATAGAGTTATATAATAAAAACGTGTAGCGACTACTCTGAAACTACTTGACGGATTTTCATGAAACTAAACAGGAATGTTGCTCTTGATATCTAGTTGATTCTAGCAACATTTTAGGTCGGCCAAAAATTCAAGATGGCCACGACAGCTTTGTAGCGACTACTTCTTGAAAACTCAAGTGATATTGATATGGGAATTTTTATAAAATGATCAGCATGACATGGTGTTGATCCTTGTCGAAAATCATATTGATTCGTCATTAAACATTGGCTGCCAGTGGCCATCTTTGTTTACATAGCGTTATATAGTAAAAACTTGTAGCAACTACTTTTTCTTTGTTTACATAGAGTTATATAATGAAAACTTGTAGCGACTCCTCCTCTGAAACTACTTGACAGATTTTCATGAAACTTCACAGGAATGCTGATCTAGCTATCAAAAACCTATCAGTGTAGCTTCAAGGTCATTGACCTCTTGTTAAAAACACAATTTTGTAGCGACTACTTCTTGAAAACTATAATCGATATTAATTGATATGGGACTTCCCTAAAATGATCAGCATGACATGATGTTGGTCCTTGTTGAGAATTATTTTGATTCGACATTAAACATGGTTACCAGCGGCCATCTTTGTTTGCATGGCATAGAGTTCTATAGAAAAAACTTGCGGCGACCTCCTCTGAAACTACTTGACGGATTTTATGAACTTCACAGGAATGTTGCTCTTGATGTCTAGTTGATTCTAGTGTAATTCAGGTCAGCCAGAAATACAATATGGCCGCGATGGCTAAAAAATAGATTTTAAAAATACAAGTTTGTGGCGACTAATTTTTCAAAACCATAAGTGTTATTGATTTGGAACCTTACTAAAATGACTGGCATGGCATGTAGTTGGTCCTAAACAAAATTCTTTTGATTCGATGTCAAACATGGCCGCCAGGGGCCATCTTTGTTTACATAGAGTTGTATAGAAACTAGTCTGGTACCCTTCCCCTACTGCGCTCGCTACTCTCTCTTCGTGGGGTCAGGCAATGGCTGGTGGCATTGTTGGTCAAAGTGCAGCGGGACATGTTATGATTTTAAGTACGTAGTTCTATCTGAAGTAAATTATTTTCAAAAGTATGCTATAATAACTCTGACCGAGGTGAGGGATCGATGCGCTAAGGTACAATCTGATTCACATAATTTTTGAGTAAAGAATGCTTTAAATAAGATATTTGCACCAATGTTGTGATGTCGGGTCGAATCTGCAGGTAGGTGTCAACAACATGCTTTATCGTCGATGGAAACTAAAATAGGCGTCTCCTTCTCCTATAATTTGTTTGGTGGAAAGCATATTGTCTGTTCTTTGATTTAAAACCAATTTCATGTCTATGAAATACAATATGGCCGCGATGGCTAAAAAATAGATTTTAAAAATACAAGTTTGTGGCGACTAATTTTCAAAAACCATAAGTGTTATTGATTTGGAACTATGGGCGTATAAATAAGCAAGTTAAGTCAGGTTTTATGATTTGTCATACCCAGCCACCTTCTGTTTACATGAACCATATTTGATATTGTCGGGTACATGGTCGTAGGAACGAACGTTTCAGTTACTGGAGGGGTGGGGAGAAGAGGGTTGAGGGGGGGGGGGGGGGGGACTTTTTCAGAGAAAATATTTGGCAAGCAAAACCATTTAGAAAAAAGTATGTTTGAATTATTGTTGGGAGGAGACCGACTTCTTAAAATATTTTACAAGCAAAATAAAACAACGATGTCATTCATTTCAGTGACATCAATACATACAACATTATATAGGAAAAAAGTAACAATTATTTTTCTCTAATTATTGGTGGGGGGTGGGTAGAGGGCAAAGCAAAGAGTCCCCTTCCCCTTTCATCGCAGAATATATTTTTTTAAATGAATGCTATTGCTTTCTGTTCATGATACAGCGTTTAATTTGGTATATTCAAGGTAACGTTATGCCTCTGTATATATATGTACAGTAGCAGGTGGGTGTTGTGTCTTCACTAAGTCACAGTAAGTGTATGTTATTCAGAGTGACAAGTTGTTTTAGAAAACTATGTTGTAGATTATTGATCGTTGGTACATGTATAACAGGTGGTGAAAAAATTGACTCAACCGGGACTTGAACCCAATCTCTCAGGACTTCTTTTCTAAAAATTGTGAAGCTTCCCTAGTCTGGACTTTTGTGGAAAAAAAAGTGTGATAACTGTCTAATTTGTAAAAAAAAAAAAGCATTGCAATATTAATTGTTAACACGTTATTAAATTCAAAACTCAATGCATACATAATTTGTTAAAACAAATTTACAATTTGTCAGCATAATAATTATGATGTATATGTATCATGAAACAATATTGAGAAAGGAAGAGGGAAAAATGCTTACAAAAAAAAAAGAAAGAAAAAAGCCGTAATTCCGAATGTCGGCACCTGTTATAGAAGGAAAAGAAGCAGGTGTTTGTTAAGTCACAAACACACTACTCCATATGCATATGAACGATCTCACTGAATGTCTGTGTTAATCAGTGATACAAAAAACTCACAAATCCTTCTCTGAAATGAGGCTGCCATGATATTAAATTAAAATTGATTGTGTTCAGTATCAGTAGAACGAAAGAACTCATTCTTCATTATACCTCCTACACAGTGATAATGTACATGTACCAATACTTGCCATATATTTTATATCTTTAGCATCTCGTTCTGCAAGAAACCAGGACAGATACTCATTAGGTGATAACAGCAGCCAGCATTTGTGCCAGACCATAAAGGAAGGGGGACATAGTCATGACCTCTTGCTATCACATGAAACTATCCATCTCGCAACTGTGTATTTAAGTTCTGCATTTGCGATTGGATAGTGATTTGGGATAAGCATGTTATTTCTACAATGTATTTCATCACATACATCTGCCCATGGATTTCCTATCACATAGAAGACAGAACAGACTTACATGACAATTGTAAGTATTAACTAAAGTCTAACCTACAAACATATATTAATATTTGGGGCCATCTTAGATCAAGTTAATTGCTTAAACATACAATAACTGATCCTAATGCTCAACAGAGCAAACCTAAATTTTTTATGCAAAAACGAAAAAATAAAGAAATTGTGCAACATAACGGTAATACCATTCTATATTTTCTGTAATTCCCTGAGCACTGGTGGTATAACTATGTTTATTAAAGTGTCCTAAACTGACAACATCACAGAGAAACTTTCATGTTGTATGATATCATCAACTTTTATGGGTTTTATGTGATAAATAGAATCTCACAATATCTTGCTTAAAAAAAAGGAAAACGAATGCCTACTGACCTACACTATGTTTTTTAGCTCTACTGGCCGAAGGCCAGCAGAGCTTATGGGATGGCGAGTTGTCCGTCGTCCGTCTGTTAACTTTTGCCTTGTGAACACTCTAGGGCCTTCATTATTAATCGAATCTTTACGAAACTTTGCCAGTGTCTTTATATCAATGAAAGCTCGGACAAGTTTGAAAACCAGCCGGATCGGATAAATTTTACCGGAGTTATGGCCCTTGTTTTGCTGAAAAATGCCATATTAAGCCTTGTGAACACTCTAGCACCTTCATTTATTATTTGATCTTTACCAAACTTGCACAGATTGTTAATATCAATGAAAGCGCGGACAAGTTTGAAAACCAGCCAAATCGGATCAGTAACACCGGAGTTATGGCCCTTGTTTTTTCTGAAAATTGCTATTTTCTGCCTTGTGAACGCTCTAACACCTTCATTTATTATTTGGTCGTTACCAAACTTGCACAGATTGTTAATACCAATGATAGCTCGGACAAGTTCGAAAATCAGCTAAATTGGGTCAGTAACACCAGAATTATGGCCCTTGTTTTTTCGGAAAAATGCCATTTTCTGCCTTGTGAACACTCTAGCACATTCATTTATTATTTGATATTTACCAAACTTGCACAGATTGTTAATATCAATGAAAGCTCAAACAAGTTCGAAAACCAACTAAATCGAATCAGTAACACCGGAGTTATGACCCTCGTTTTTTCTGAAAAATGCTATTTTCTGCCTTGTGAATACTCTAGGGCCTTCAATATTAATTGGACCTTTACTTAACTTTGCCAGTGTCTTTATATCAATGAAAGCTCGGACAAGTTTGAAAACCGGCAAGATTGAAATAATTTCACCGGAGTTATGGCCCTTGTTTTGCTGAAAAATGCCATATTAAGCCTTATGAACTAGAGCTCTAGCACCTTCATTTATTATTTGATCTTAACCAAACTTGCACACATTG